>NDXB01018604.1:302906-342810 GCA_002631895.1 Agapornis roseicollis
AAAAAAAAAAAAAAAAAAAAAGAAATAGAAACATCAACTTGTTTTGCAAGGAAGCTTTGTCTGCCCTGGCAGCCCAAAGCCACAACCTCCAAAATGATCAAGTGTTCTAGGAGTGAGTGGATTGAAGGACTCAGTTTCAAAGGTCATGGCCAAAACACTCCTTTCTTTACTTAATGCTGCGTTTGCCCAATTAAAAGGGGCCCTACAGAAGATGGAGTGAGTGTCTTCAAAACATGAGCTGGGAAAAAGTCTCCTCTTCACTGGGGACCTCAATCCTCAGGACAGGCAAGAGCCAGACTCACTGTTGTACTGGAGAAAATTAAGGAACTGGAAGGGACCCCAGGGAGGGATTTCTACCCCACATTGCTCTGAAATGGAGCAGTCCACAGGGCTCTGCCGTGGCTGGAACTGGAGCCAGTTTGACTTCATGCATGCTCTGCCAAAGAGGAACAAGAAGAGGCACAAACTGATGTTCCTGGAACACAGCTACATTTCAAACTCAACAGAAAATACTGTTGCATAGTACCAGGATGGATTTTCCAATGTTCCTCCTACTTTATTGGTTGTAATTTCCAATCCAGCTGAGATCAAATTTACTGCATTTACCACATCTGAACTTGGGCAGTGATTTCTGACTGAGTAGGACAACACAACTGAAGAGCAATAAATTGTTCTCAGCCCACCAGCCACGAGGGGGTTTCCCCAGCCAGACAGGAGATGGCCTGGTCAATGAGATAAAGAACCAAAACACCAATAGAATAAAAATGAGCATTTGCTTATGAGCAATAATAAGCACGGGGCTTTAAGACCTAGTCTAGTGAATGTTCAATAATAATTATTGATGCTCGTAAATGCAAACCCATACACAAGGGTTCTTCTTCTCAGCCACTAATCAAAAATAAGAGGGGGAAGAGGACCAGAGCCAGGTAACTGCTCAATGCAAGCTCATGTGCTATAAAACCTCCCTCACTTTGTAGTAACATTTTTGTGCCTGGAGGCAGATGAAGCTGCAGTCATAGAATCATAGAATCCCAGACAGGCTTGTGTTGGAAGGGATTGTAAAGCTCCTCCAGTTCCAGCCCCCTGCCACAGGCAGAGCCACCTTCTACTAGAGCAGGTTGCTCCAAGCCCCATCCAACCTGGCCTTGAAATACAAAGTCCCGATAGTCCAAAAGTCCTTGAAATGCAAATACAAGAGGAGGAGGAGGAGAGAGGAAGGCACAGGCAGCACCTGCTGCAGACCCAGCCAGAGGGCTGCGGAGCCCATGGGCACCTCTCCCAAGATGAGCACAAACCCCAGGCCCCGCTCCCTGTTACAGCGCTGGATGTCAGGGGCCCTGCTGCCAATTTTAGAACCAGCTCTTACACTACAGCTCCCCTCTGCTGACAGTGAAAAAGGAAGCATGGTGCAGGCTTCAGTTACCATATTAAGCAAATCACTTGCTTTGATGAGCCAAAGCTCAGTTGCAATTTTTAAGACAGCAAGACTAGCATTTTACCACTTTCTTTTTTGTTTCTTTTTAAAAACACTCAGCAGATCCTAAGAAATGCAGCTTCAAAATATAGCACGTGCTCTCTTTTTAAAATGCTATTTTTAGGACACAGCAATTTCTGTCTCTCAGGCACATAATACATGACAAAGTAACTTGATTACACAATTACTCAATCATTTAGAATGCCTTTGTAGTGTATAATTACTTGCTCAAAAATTGCATTGCCTTCCCCCTTCAGTGCCAAATTCAGGCCACGAGAAGGAAGTGAAAAGGAAGTACCACCACAGAGTGCTAGTACAGAGAGGCACGGAGTGGACAAGGCAGCCTAAGTATCCTAAACTACCCTGTGCTCAGCTCCACTAATGTGCTCACTAACGCCAGGGCTGGACTTCAGCAGCAGCAGCATCTAACAGCATTGTGATGGGTTCCCAACCCCTCGCACCATGTGCTGTGTTTCCTTGCTGCATTGCTTCAGATTTTCAGATTGCTTCAGGTTGTTTGGAGACACTGGCACAGGGTGCCCAGAGAAGCTGTGGCTGCCTCATCCCTGGCAGTGTTCAAGGCCAGGTTGGATACAGGGGCTTGGAGCAAGCTGCTCCAGTGGAAGGTGTCCCTGCCCATGGCAGGGGTTGGAACTGGATGAGCTTTAAGGTCCCTTCCAACCCAAACCAGTCTGGGATTCTATGCTTTTGTTAAAAGCAGCCTGGATGCAAAGGAACATCTGCCACAGGGATTCTTTGCATTTGTAAAAACTCTTTCATCAGAGATCACTGAAATGTTTTGAGCCTTTTTAGCTCAAATCCACCCAAGAGGGAGATGAAAAACTACTCACTTCACTTTGGCAGGAGTATGTGCTTTTCACCTTTTCTCATCCTGCACTCCAGGTTCTGCTGGAGATACTGGAGATCAATTTTTGGTTTGAACTCTTACATCCGGTCTTAGAATCATAGAATGGTTTGGGTTGGAAGAAACCTTAAAGCTCACCCAGTTCCAGGCCCCTGCCACTGGCAGGAACACCTTCCACTAGAGCAGGTTGCTCCAAGCCCCGTCCAACCTGGCCTTATGGAGTTAGAACAAAGATCAGACTACAAGAGAAGGTCAGAAACAAAAGGCAACTTACAAGCTCAGTCACCTGCTCCGGCTGTCAGAACCACTTGTACTAGTTATCATCCATGTCCCCAAGCACAACACAGAGCTCACTTGCTCTTCTTCTGTTGCACCTCCGGGAGGTACTATATTACATCCTCTTCCCTTTCAGAAGTAAACACGCTTTAAGAGATATAGAAAGGAAAAATCAAACTGGTAGAAAGAGACGAGATAGAGCACAGAGAGATGAAGGTTAAAATCAAATAGATGCCGAGTGGGCTTCGTTATTGTCAGTGCAGAGCTGACTGATGAGCAATAAAATGGAATTAAAACACAGATCTGCACTCAAATGTTTTAGTAGGGAGGTGTTTTGTACAACTCTTACCTAATCTCATCTGGGAACTGTGTAACCAGAAAAGCAGAAATGCTGTGCTTGTGCAGATGCCTCACAAACCAGTTGATCTCCAGGTACATGATGGGCTCTCCCACCAGTGACAGTGCGCAGGTGCTTTGTGGTCACTGCTTCCTCAAAGCGAGCTGCTTGTACTTCTGAGACACCTGCAAACAGGGGGCACAAGGCACAAGGAATACTGAGCAAAACCAGCTGGATTGCTCCTGAAGGAGAGGGGACACCAGAGCACAGCCAGCGTCCACCAAGCGAGCTCTGCAGTAACCCACACATATCAATACACAAAAATACTTGAAGCCTGGGGCTTTGTGTGCACTGCTAACAATTGCAAGTAATCTTCTAGTAATGTTCGAGTCCAGCTTTCCATTGCTAAGACCTCAGTGAAGCTGCCTGAATGCTGAGACAGAAACACAGGAGCCAAGTTTAATGCCACTTGACGTAGTTACCTTGGAGAAGAAACCCAGGGTATGTCTGTCTGCTGCTGACCCCCACGGTCCTGCAGCCCCACAGGGAGCAGCTCCCCAAGAAGCTGGGCACACTCCCCACACAAAGCACCAACAATGAGGTCTGAATCCATACTGGCAACCACATGAAGTGCAACTCCACAGAGGATGCGTTCAAAAAGAAAACCCAACACATGACCCCATCCTGAACAGCAAGAGATGTTTCAAGAACAAAGAGGAAAACACCAGGAGCTCAACTGCAGCATCCATGTGAAAATGCTGTCTGTATGTGCTGTACTCATGTATTGTACCCATGCAGCAGGGGAGAGGCAAATACTCCTCCTGGAGCCCTCAGTACAGAAAAGACATGGACCTATTGGAAATGATCCAGAGGAGAGCCACAAGAATGATCAGAGGGCTGGTGCAGCTCTCCTCTGGAGACAGGCTGAGAGAGGTGGGCTTGTTCAGCCTGGAGAAGAGAAGACTCTGGGGAGACCTTACTGTGGCTTTTCAGTTCTTAAAAAGGGCCTATGAGAAAGATGGGAGAGACATTTAGCAGGTCTTGTTGCAACAAGATGAAGGGTGATGGTTTTAAACTATGAGAGGGAGATTCAGGCTGGGTATGAGTAACAAATTTTGTACAATGCGGGTGATAGAACACTGGCACAGATTGCCCAGAGACGTGATGGATGCATCATTCCTGGACGTGGTTCTGGGCAGCCTGATCTAGTTGAAGATGTCCCTGCTCATTGCAGGGCGGTTGGACAAGATGAGTTTTGAAGCTCCCTTCAAACCCAAACTAGGTTGTGATTCTATATCCAACCAGGTGCTCAGATATGAAATCAGCTGAGCACAAACAAGCTTTTGTTCCAAATATGTCACTTCACATTTCCTTGACGTGCCTTGATGTACTCAGACAATATCTGAGGATTTAGACTGGGGATTGGTCTGTTTTAAAGAAACCAAAGCCTTGAGTTTGAAACCAGGTCCTCAGCTCACCTCATAT
Organism: Agapornis roseicollis; assembly: GCA_002631895.1. Classification (NCBI taxonomy): domain Eukaryota; kingdom Metazoa; phylum Chordata; class Aves; order Psittaciformes; family Psittacidae; genus Agapornis; species Agapornis roseicollis. The sequence continues at coordinate 307,344 of NDXB01018604.1, forward strand.
TGCCAAGAACCTGGAGCTCAGGCAGTACAGAAAATGATATGCTATGCTGCAAAGCCGAGATCAAAAGAGGTGTTGGCGGATATTGCTTCAGCCTCACGTAGAAAAGCTGGTTTGTGATCAGAGCAGAACTCGGTGCATGTTAAAGCAGCCAGGCTCAGCCCTGAAAAAGTGACAGGACTAATGGTTAATGCCACAAAAACTTGACAGTACTAAATGAGAACTCCATTTGAAAAGAAAGCAGCATCTCAACCATGCACTGAGATTAAAGGATAACTTTCCTTTTCCTAAAGCTACTGTAAATTGGTTTTGGATTTAATTAATTTCTCTCACTCAGCATCTTGTGACTGGACAATGACAAATACCATGTGCCAGCTTTAGAAGCAGACAGAAAGTAATTCCAGCAGCACATAAAGTTTAAGAGACACTTTCTCAAAGCAGTTTAAAGCAAATGTAGCATATGGGACATACACTGCAGAGAGGTTTTGTAGGAATTGTTTTACTACACAAGTCAGAAGGTGGACAGGGATAAACTAAACAGGATTAGTGGGTATTTCCAGGAGTGTGTGAACTCCCTTGTACTTTTGGATGCACTTTTGGTTGAGAACACACACAGTTCTCAGCCCCTGCTCCTGCAGATGGACCTCCTCCTTTCCTCAGTCAATGCACTTCAGCAAAGTCAGAGCCTGGGCAGATTTTGGAAGGCATGCAACAGGTCCAACACAATGCAGGGGCTTGGAACCATAAGAAGGAAAAGCTTCTGCAAGAGGCCATGGTATACAGTTTTCAGCTGCTGCCAAGCTCAGATCTCAGCAGACCATGCAGCCAAGCCTCTTTTGATCAGCACAGCTCCTTTGAAGAGCTGATTCCAGCTGCTCTCCTACCGGTGTGCTTTAATTTGGGGATAAAAAAAAGCATCATCTGGCACATCTGCCTAGGGAGACTGATTGGTGACTATGGGTACCAGTCAGGTACAAGTGTCTGGGTGACTGGGGAGACAAGGAACTGCTTTTATCTACTCTTACAGCAAGACACATCAGCAGTCTCAGAATTTCCTACTTCAGGTCATACATTTTTGTTTGGGTTTTCACTTTTCCCAAGTGGAACCAGGGCTGTATTATCAGACACTGCCCATCTCATAACTTTGAATTACGTTTCCATTCTGTGTGCGCCCTCCAAAAGGGCACAGAGATTTACCAGTCTCTACCTAGAAAATATATCCGTCAAATAAACTACTTCCCACTGTCCCACCTTAGCTCCCTATCAGCAAGATGGTTCCCCATCCATTACCCTAAGAGAATGATGTGACAATAACCAATACCTTAAAAAACAGTACAAAGCTTGGCAACAAAAGATGACATCTCTAAAAGCACGCACAGGAGTTCTTACAGGACAGAGGGCTATCCTCTAGGGTATCCTATATGATAAGACAGTCACTGAGAATTCTTCTGTTCCTTCAGAGAAGATCTCATTTTTACTGCAGTGCATGGAACTAATCATAGAATGATTCCTGTAGCCTCTTTAGGTACTGGAAGCTGCTCTAAGATCTCCCAGAAGCCTTCTCTTCTCCAGGCTGAACAATCCTTGAACAATCAAGACTCCTCCAAGTGAGACAGATCAGCAGCTCCACACTGCTAAACCACACAGATTCTAGACCCAGCATCAATAAAAACCAGCCCTTTGGCCCAAACATTTCTTCCCTACCTCAAGAGCAAGGATTCAAATGCTGCACTCAAACCACTTCCCTGTTTCAAAGATCCTTTAAGCTAAACCAGCTTTGCTTTGTAAATTTCCAAATTTCCTTCCCCCCCCCCCCTTTTTTTTTTTTTCCCAACATGGAAAATTTCCTGAATACCAGCTATAAAAGGCACTTATAAAACTCTTACATGTTTAACTACAGAACTTGTACCTTGTATATTTAATAGGGTAAGGCTGGCAGAAAATCAATAGGCTTTTGATACACACNAAATTTCCTCCCCCCCTTTTTTTTTGTCTCCCAACATGGAAAATTTCCTGAATACCAGCTATAAAAGGCACTTATAAAACTCTTACATGTTTAACTACAGAACTTGTACCTTGTATATTTAATAGGGTAAGGCTGGCAGAAAATCAATAGGCTTTTGATACACACTGGACAGCCACCAGTGCCCAACAGTCCTTGAATTTTTAACACATTCTAACTGTTCAATAAAAACACCAGGTCAAGTCTACAAAGTTGCTTATTTGGCAAAAATCAGTTTCTCTTCTAAAGGGCAGCAGGGGAGAAGTGATACCTTGTGCCTGATGAGATTGTTTCACTATCCCTGGTACAAAGAGAATTCCACTGTCACCTTCCCTTTCCACTGCAGGCTCTGTGACCCTCCTTGAGCAGACAACTGCGCACAGTATTCCTTTCCTTCCCAAATAACACAAGCAAGCATAAAAATTCAACCCACATACACCAGAACACCTTTGTTTTATTAAAGATCCCAAGTGTGAAAGAGGCTTGATGGGATGCTGCGGAGACAAACCATGACTGCATAGCACCCCACCACCATGGAATGATGCAAAACTACATGAAACATGCCAGGAAGCTTCCAGCTGGCTCCTTCTCTCCCCTGGATGCAAGACAGCATCCACCTGATTGGCATTCCCACCAGACCTTGGATCTACCAGTAGTATTATTTGCCGTAACTACCAGAATGCCCTTGCCAGTCAATCAGACCTCTGTGAAGGTGTGTGCTTTAGTAGGGCAGTGCATCCACCTCCCATAAACCACCTTTTTCTTTATACCCTCTTAAAATTATAGGCTCATAGAATGGTTTGAGTTGGAAGGGACCTTAAAGCTCATCCAGTTCCAACCTCCTGCCAACAGGCAGGGACACTTTCCACTAGAGCAGATTGCTCCAAACCCTGTCCAACCTGGCCTTGAACACTGCCACAGATGTGTGTTTGCTTTCACCTTTTTGATTATGACCCTGTGCTCTTGTGCTCTTCATTTCATTTTCAGCTGGAGGATCACAAGCTTGCAGAAGAGCAGACTGGTTTCTTGTTATTCTTTATATCTTTGCTTTTTATTGCTGCAATTTGTGCTTCTGTCTAAATAGGGTTTAAAATCCTGCCAGTTAAACTGTTTGCCCTTAAACTGTTCTCGTCCACGATGGCTCCCACCAGTTCTCAGGGTTCACTGAAGTCTGCCTCTCAAACTCTTTTGGTTTTATTCTGCTCTTTCCCCACCATTCCTTCCTGGGAACTGTGGCCCCTGTCCTTTTGTGACCACTGCCCCCAGAACTTTCACCCTTCATATTCCCAACCGGGGGTCAACACCAATCAGTTGATCACTGGAGTAGGTGGCACTTCATATCCATGCAACACCTTCCCTCAGAATTTCTTGTAAGACTTCATAGTACTAAGCATTGATCACAGAAGAGAGCAACATCTGTGTGTTCAGGTCCGGGGCAACAACACAAGAGAGATGTGGAACAGTCATCCATACCACATCATACTGAAAACCACGCAGAGCAACTCACTCTTTTGCACAGTACCAAGCAACTGCTGTGACCCATCCTACACAAACACTGAGCACCATCAACAAACACTGCCAGCACCTCAAAGTGCCAACCCTCCTGCAAGCTGGGACACATGCACTCAGCCACCAGGGTCTGCTCCCATCTCACCTGAAGAAGCATGTTACCTTATTCTCTTAGAAATGCCTCATATCATTACAGAGCTGGAAGAGCAGCACTCAGAGGCACCGAGACTTCCTTACCACCACTGCTGGGACAAGAACTAGATATATTCTATGTCTTCCTGTTCCCCACTCCATGTCTAGGGTTATTTCAAGAGTTCCTGGAAGACAGTTCCAAAGGTCAGAAACCAGAAAAGAATTAAATCAAATCTTAAGAAAACAATGAACTTCAGGGCACAATACATTCAAACAGAAAAAACTCACAAATTGAAACACTGGGAGAAGTGACTATTAGCCCAGCAGGACAAGGATGGTGGCTGCAGATGAAAGGAGACTGAGCTTTCAGGTTCAGGTTCCAAGTTTTACAAACCTGCACATCAACTCCTTTGATATCATAACATTCCACATCTCCCTGAAGAATTTAGCCTCTGGAGTCAAGAGACTTGATGAGAAAAAGCTTTTGTTTAATTCAGTTTCCTCTTAATTTTTAATGACCTTACTAAGTACCTCTCCTACGAGAGATTATTCATTTCCAGTATCTTCATTTTGCAGGGCTTACTGTGAGCCACACACTGACTGAGATCATCTGAACAGAGCTTCAGCTGTTGTCTACTGTACAAGCTGAAGCCACCAAGCACAGTTATAAAGCTCATAAAGTTACAGAAGAATATGAACCAATTTCTGTAAGAGGATATTTCACTCTGTCTGGTCTGCCTCCTCCTCAGGAGCAAAGGTAATAAACCCTATTAATTTAAATCATATTTAGCTCTTTCATGTCTCCACAATAATTGATCAGGCATTAGATGCTCAGCCAGAAAACATAATCATATCAGGTTTGCCTGGTGCCGGTGCAGCAATTGGGTGTCAGAAGCCCCAGTCCCCACACTTGCTCTGATTGATTAGATTTGGTCACTTGCACTATTTCCATTTAGACAATTAAGCTAAAGAGACATTACAAACACAGTGAGACCAGCTGAGAACAGTAAGTGATAGTGACAGGCTGTATCTGTAAGGAGAATTATGACTTATGGATGTTGCAGTACTTAAGATGAAGGGCTCCCTCCCTGCCACGCTCTCAATGCAGTCATGTCAGGAGTTCAACACAGCACCATCACTGCCTTGAGGGGGAAACACCATTCAAGTGGATGATCTGCTTCTCTTGTTCTCCAAAGAAGCTGCCATATTATAAGCCTGCCCCTCCAAATTGTCCACCAGCTCTCTGAAGGGGAAAGGCTCTGGGGAGATCCCCCCCCTGCAGCCCTGATCCAGCTCTGGGAGAAACAACACAAGAGAGAAATGGAGCTGTTGGAGGGAGTCCAGAGGAGGCCACGGAGATGCTGTGAGGGCTGGAGCAGCTCTGCTCTGGAGCCAGGCTGAGAAAGAGCTGGGCTGGGGCAGTCTGGACAAGAAAAGGCTCCTTAAGGGGAGACCTTAGAGCAGCTCCAGTGCCTGAAGGGGCTGTAGGAAACCTGGAGAGAGCTTTGGACAAGGGCCTGTAGGGACAGGACAAGGGGAATGGCTTTAACCTGCCAGAGGGGAGATGGAGATGAGCTCTTAGGCAGAAGCTCTTCCCTGTGAGGCTGCTGAGGCACTAGCAGAGAGAAGCTGTGGCTGCCCCATCCCTGGCAGTGTTCAAGGCCAGGTTGGATGGGGCTTGAAGCAAGCTGCTCTAGTGGAAGGTGTTCTTGCCCATGGCAGGGGGTTGGAACTTTAAGGCTCTTTTCAACCTAAACCATCTACAGTTTTACAACTTACGTCAAGCCTCAGGTGTACATAAAATTATGCTTGGGATGTGTCTCAAGCTGAGCCTTAAGTCCTCCAACTCGACAGAAGTCTTGAGAAGAGCAGACAGCCAGCTGCAGTCCATATGAAAGAGAAACACCTGCAACCCATTTCACTTGCAGAAGGTAAATAAATGTTCTCATTTTTCAGCACAGTCTCCTGGAAAGCTGTTTCTTACATTCAGGTTGTTACCATTAATAAAATAAGCATTCCAGCTTTCATTATCATTAGGGCTACTGTTTCCATGTTTCCTCTTAAAAGTGATAAATGACAGTTAGGGGATGATGAGGTAGAAGTACATGGAATGTATCACACATGGCAATTTATCCCAATTACTGCGCTGTTCAATTGACACTTGTTTGACTTCCTTGGTTCAGCCCCATACACCGGATACAGGCTGCTGTTGCTGCTAAGAAATACGGAGGGGGCTGTTTTGAAGGGGAACAGTGTTAAATGGTCTGCAGTGCAATATCAGGAGCAAAATTCTTCACTCTGACAACGCAATTGCTTTCTATTTGCTGTTTATGATGTACCTGCTGTGTAGGCACAGAGGGACAATATACCAGGCAATCCTCTCCCTACCAGTCTAGTCATCACTGCAGAATTAAATGCAGCACTGCTAGCTGATGCATAGGAAAAAAGGAAGAAAAAGACAAAAGACACAAGCAGTGCATTTTCCTTCCCAACCATTAAATTACTCTGAAGGAAAGCTGCAAAACTTGCACATTAAACATGCCTTCTGCTGTGTTCTTTCAAGCCAGGATATTCTGAAAGCCCATCGAGAGCCCCAATTAAGATTTCAGAATGCAGACTTCACAGGATGACCAGTGTCTAATGCACACACTTAACACTAACATGGGACACGGCTTCAAAGTGCCTCAGAATTCTAGCAGTTCTTCTGCACTAATGCTGCCAGTTCAAAATCCTCATGAAATAGTTCCACTATTAAAATTTAAAGAATATGAAATAGAAAAAGTGGGATTCAAGAGGAATTTGGCTGGTTTTGCATGGAAATACTGGGATGTTGGATACGCAGGCTTCAGAAGGGAATGGGTGTTACTGGCAACAAGCTCCCAGTGGAAGCACAAGCCCTATCGTATGAATTAGCTGACAAAGAAGACGACAAAAAAGCTCAAAGAATAACCTCCACATCCTCCCACTCAGCGCACTTTCACGTCACTGCTTTTATTTCTGCTGAGTATCTCTCACCAACCCCATCCTGCACTCCTCCAGCCTGGCAAAACGCTCCCTTGACAGTCCAGTGAGTAAGTGCTGCTGGAGCTGCTCACCGCTCCCATCCAGGCAGAGCTCACTGCCTTTAGGGAACAAAGTCATTCCTCTGAGAACAGGGGTTGCTTTACTGACTAGAATGGAAAGCCATTTATTAACTACTGTTTTCAGAAGGCAACAGTTACCAAGTCATCACTTTTCGCTCACTGAGATTGCAATTGAATTAGTAAGGGTGAAGGTACTTGTAGCAAGAAAAATGGTCCAATTTCAAGCCAATGATACTCACTTCACTTTGCAGCTTGGTGACTTTGCACAGCCCATGTTCTCTAGAGCATCAGGAGCTATGGAAAGTCTCAGGCAGAGATATCCAGAGAGAACCAAACCTCTGCCAAGTGGGAATTGCAGGGCAGCACATGGAGAAGTATCTGTCTCCTGCTAACTGATTCCTCCTTCCACTGGTCCCCAACTAGTCTGACAGGGAACACATCTCTAGGAAGGTGGCACCTTCTCACCCTCTGAGATGTGGAGCCCACCCACCCAGTTCACATCTGACCATCCCAGACCCATGGGCTCCAGCAGCTCTTGGAAGCGGAGGCGTTCAGGCAGGAAGGGGAAGCAACCTGCTCCCTTCCAAACCCATCCTCCACCAATTTCCAAATGAAAGGGACACACAAGTAAACACTGCCCTAGGCTTGAGGAACAGGACAGGGACAGAGTGGAACAGAGCCCCTGTTCCACAGTAAAACTGCATCAAGATTTTACCTCCAGCAAAAGATGAATTTGTTGGCACAGGTCAGGCTGGGGATGGCCTCCATGCAGCAGTGGCTCTCAATTCCACCAAACTTGTGCTTGTAGCAGCTTCCTCGGAGCATTGACTAACAGCAAAGACAAACAAATACCAAGAACTTGTTTAATTTTCCAACTGTATAGCAAGGCTGTGCATATGTCAGGGATTACCTGTATATTCTTTCCCTACTGTTCAGTGGAGACTTTCTTTTGGATCACCAGGACTCCTCAGGTGGAGGAAGGTAGATTAAAAGGTACCATTGTCACATTTAGTTTTTCCTCTGGAGGACACTAAAGATTCCCTCTCGTTTATTATTATTTAACTGAGATAATGAAAGACAGTCTCTGCTCTGAGCAACTTGCATGCTAAATAGGAGTTAATGCCCAGTGGGAAGGCTGCTGTGGTTCTGCTGGGAAGGGAAATGCAGCATCCTGCTGGAGCCACTCTCTGGTGTGAATGAGGGTTTATAAGGTCAGGGTATTTATTTAATTTATTGCTAGAAGCAATGCCCTAGCAGAGAAATGAAAAGAATGGAGTTTTCAGGAGGGCAGCCTGGGAATTGATCCTTGTACTCTTTAGTGAGCTTTTACAATAGTATTTCAGGCAGCTGAGGTGCTTCACCTGCTTCCTTTTGTTGGCTCATTCAGTTGAAAGCTTTGGTAAAGCACATTCCTACGCTGTGGTGTTGTAAGAGAGAAGTTATTGATTATGTTGAAGTTTCTATCTAAAACAGTTGTAAATTTGGATCTTTCATATGAAAGGGCGCATGTAAACAGTCACAGCTGAGAGAGCTGGGCTGGTTCAGCCTGGAGAAGAGAAGGCTCCTTAAGGGAAGACCTTAGAGCAGCTCCAATGTCTGAAGGGGATACAAGAAACCTGGAGAGGTTGGACAAGGGCCTGTAGGGACAGGCCAAGGGGAATGGCTTCAAGCTGCCAAAGGGTAGACTGAGATGAGCTCTTAGGCAGAAGCTCTTCCCTGTGAGGTTGCTGAGGCGCTTGGCACAGGGTGCCCAGAGAAGCTGTGGCTGCCCCATCCCTGGCAGTGTTCAAGGCCAGGTTGGACACAGGGCTTGGAGCAACCTCTTCTAGTGGAAGGTGTCCCTGCCCATGGCAGGGGTTGGAACTGGATGAGCTTTAAGGACCTTTCAAACCCAGACCCATTTGTGATTCTGTGATATTTTGGATTTCATAAGATACTCTTCCTAAAATTTGCAGCTTTTCTGCTGTTCCTCAGAATATGACAGAATCTTTTTAATCTGAGACATCACTGTGAAACTCAAAACTAATCCTTTCAGCCCTGCTCCTGCTTTTTGCAGGTACAAACCTCAAACAAGCCTCCCAAAGATGCTCACATATTGGTGTGGATCTGAGTCAAAGCCACTGCCTGTAACCAATTTCAGCTCAATTTATTAGAGCACTTTACATTCAATTCCTGCTTTAGCTAAAAATAGTAGGGTCCTATCTAAGCACACAGAGCTGCTATTTATTTTATGAAATGGCATTAGAGTGCTGCACTAAATTCCTGTTCTACAGTAAACATGGGTTCTCTGGTTTTCTCTCTTGGCCACAGCATTGATGAAGTTTGACAAGTTTTTCTTTAAACATTTCATGGCCTTCTCTGATGCTAAAAATGATAGAAGACAGAAACATTTGTAAGAGTAAACAGCAGAACCATCACCCGGCTCAGGGTGTCTCACAAATACGACAATGCAGCAGTGGGCTCCTCAAATTGCTCACAAGAACGAGTCTTCTGATGAACCAGTTCCTTGATGCCAGGCATTTCAATAGGAAACCCTCACCGCAGCCACTCACCCTGGGGATTGCCATTCCAAGAGCTCTTTTCAAAAACAAAGTTGATCATACAGCAAAGCAAGCCAAGAAACAAGAAACTCATCCCTGCCACAGCATGAGAATTAGGGATGTGCTGGCATCTTAATGAGGTGCTGATTGTCATAGTTTATCGTCCCCCAAATGCTGAAGGCCTTAATATGTTATATCAACATTACTCCCCAGGAATGTAACATCATGGAATTATGGACTGGTTTGGGTTGGAAGGGACCTTAAAGCTTATCCTGTTCCAACCCCTGCCATGGGCAGGGACCCCTTCCACTGGAGCAGCTTGCTCCAAGCCCCTGTATCCAACCTGGCCTTGAACACTGCCAGGGATGAGGCAGCCACAGCTTCTCTGGGCATCCTGTGCCAGCGCCTCAGCACCCTCACAGGGAAGAGCTTCTGCCTAAGATCACCCTTGATCTGCTGCTCACACTCTGGGGGTGCAGCCCAGCACACAGTGGGGTTCTGGGCTCAAGAGCAGACTTAAGCTGGGTCATTCAGAAACTTTCTGTCACACAACACCCCCAAGTCCTTCTCCTCAGGGCTGCTCCATCCAGTCCCCACTCACCTGTGGGCACAGTCCCAGAACAACAGGCCCAAATGCCCTTGTGTGTCTGTTCCAGTGAAATGACAGACTGCAGTATCTCTGTTTCAGGGACCTCACAGTGGTGATGAAACCTTCCCACTTTTCTCTGTGGTGTTCTGCTCCTGCTGTGTGTCTCAGGAAGCAGGAGTTATTTTAGCAGACAGCAGAAGAACAGGAAAAAACAACAGAAAATGATGTTCCCAGCTCTTGGCCACGGTCACATGCTCACTCTTTGCAGTGGGATTTTAATAGCTTGAAATGTAAAACTACAGCTTGGAAGATGAAATTTGGTTTTATTCAAATAATACCATTTTTTAAAACAATATTTTATTTGGAAATTGTACTACTTGAGTGTCTACTTTTTTTCTTTTCATTTAGAAAATAAGAGAAGGAAAGAGAGCGTTTACCTTTGCCCATTGGCAGAGCTTCACCCCCAAATGGCTCCCAACCAGTTTGTACCCTGGAAACAAACAGAAAAATAATCAAACTATTGATTTGAACCTGCAATAATTCAAACACAAAACATACCAATTGGTACACCAAATTATTCAGCATCACAGTCTCAATGCTTCTCTTCCCCATTGGCCCAAGGTGATGCTACTCAGCACCCACCCACATTTCATGCTGCGAGGACATGGGAGCAAAAGCCATGGCTGCACAAAGGACTTTGGACAACTTGAAACAGTTTCTTGTCCTGGGGTATTGATACTGCTCAGTCTTGTTTGAATCAACAGAGGGCAGCCAGAAGACTTCTCAGTGTGACAGGAAGGCAGATTAACAGGTCTAGACCAGTAACATGGAACACCTCAGTGACCCCAGGTGGACCGGACGTGAGAGGGAGCAGGACAGGGAACCAGAAGCATCCCCCTATCCCTAGGCCATCACCCCAGAACAGACTCTTCCCCAGAACCACAGAGACCTAATTCCCACTGCTTCTTTGTAGGTCTGGCCAGCCTGGAGGACAACATCTGATCCAGCAGGGAGGGCAGAGGGAAAGAACCAAAATGCAGGGCTCAGCTTGAACCCAAATTTCACAGGTTCACCAATTCCACCTTCACTGGCCATGGTGGAGCTGCAGAGAGGGAGCTGCTGTGTTATGCCCGGAGGAAAGCTGATTTCACATCACTTCCCTGCTCCCCAGCCAACATCAACACAATTTCATTTCAACTTATTGGTCCAGAAAGATTAATTCCACAGCATTCGTTAAGCACTAAGTACTATTATTACCCAAACTGCTTGAGTCGGGTTATTTTCCTCTTTGAAAAAAGTGCTTAGGGACCAATATGTCTGAAGGATTAAAAGTCACTTCAAAAATCAGCATAAAAATAACAGGGATTTGAGAAGCCTGTGTCATTCATACAGCAGCGCCCATATATTGATGGCCTGGCTGTCCCCAGACCATCACATCTCAACTGACTGCTTTAGGCTGATGTTTATATTAACACTTCGAAGAGAAAACTCAAGCTTTATGTATCAAGTCTCCTTCCTGCCAACCAGCATGAACTTAACAGTGGAAAAAAGCCTTCTGCCCAGAGGAAGAACTGGCCTTCACCTCCTCCAGCAAGTAGCACTGTGAGCCTGCTCATATGTCACCATGTCTCTCTTGCATGGTGAGGCCACAGGGGAGTACGACTGTGCCCCAAAGTTCCCCACAGCTCTGACACTGAGTCAGGAACTACAGCGAGAGCTGCACCAGGTAAGGATTAAACTGTGTGAAGACACACATGGCTGAGGACACTCCAGTCTCCTCACACTGGTTCTATCCTTGCTAGGGGTTAGCACACAGGCAATTTTAGCCTGCTCAGTCCCCTGAGGTGACTCTCCAGAACACTGCATGCACAGCACAGGGGATGTGGCTGTAGGAGCAAGCAGTGGGGACCCCCTATTACATGGCAAAGGGGTCAACTGCCACATTAAGCAGGGATTTGTGGACATCAACGTCAGGTTGCTCCTATGTCCTGAAACTCTCCTTCCCCATTCAGCTCTGTGGGAATGGACAACAAATGAATAACCCCCTGTACTGCAAGGAAGAAAGCAAGTGCTGCAAGCCAAAAAATCCTTGGTATTTCATACAGCAAATCATCCAACCCTCTCCTGAAGACATCAGCACTTCTAACATGGAAGTGATGGTCTCCAAAGCCACATGCTTTTTGGGACACCTTTATCTACATCGGACGAGACCCAGAAGACCTTGTGGCAACTTCTGACAGACTTGTCAGAAGGGATAGCCAAATACACAGCTGCATTTGGCTTCAACACATCATCTCTCCCATCCGAGTCTGTCCTACTTACTCCTTCAGCATGTCTTTGCAAACAGGCTTGCCCAGCAAGGTCTAATCTCAATTGAGACCTTCATGTGCTGCTAAAATTTGTGTTCTCACAGGATTTCTTGACAAGAAATGTGAAAAGGGTGCTGCATTCCTGCTCCCTCTACTACAGTTGCACAAGGCAGTCTCCTTGCTGATGGCAACCAGCCTTATTTATTCCACTTTTCAGAATCCAGCAACAGTATTCATGTAAGATCACTCTCTCACAAATCACTTGTCAGTAGAAGTAAGATAGCTGGTTTAAAATGGGGTTTAGATTAACATTAAATTGGAAATAGGACATGCTCACCCAGATCTGCTACTGAGTTGTTTGACGGAAGAGAGAAAGCAGCTAAACTGAGCAAGGTGCCAAGCTCCAGAGCCTGAAGCCACAGCACTTTCTTTTAAGTTACTTATATCAACTTCCACCATGTGGAACGCCCACAGCTTCCTTTGAAGGCCAACAGAACTGTACACATTCAACATCAAAACTTCAGCCAGCTTCAGTGATGAGAAGCGGTTTACTCATCTTGTTTGCTGCTGCCAGGAGTCACAGCTATGGCTACAGGAAGAAACAGCACATACTTGCAGAACTTCTCAAAACCACTGCACGAAGCTGTTGAACTCAGGTCTTCACCACACAGGTAACCAGGAGAAAGTGTGGTGACCCTGGTAAGCCACCACAGTGAGCTTTGGCCACCCTATGCTTTTTCAGACTTGGAAATTAGATAAATGAAATCAATCAGAACATCTGTTACACATCTGCTCTCAGTGAGCAGAGTCTCTCCAGCTCTGCAGAGCCTCTTTCTTCAAGCAGTTGCTGGCTGGTAACACAGGCAACCAAGGTAGTCTGGGCTAAAAGAAAGTACAAAGGCTTAAGCAAGACCAAGCAGTGGTAAGTTCTAAACCAAACACACAAGGATGTGCTCAAGAATCAGTCTGAGGGGCTTCTCAGTTCTGTTTCCCCACAGTAGCTTCTGCTGAACAACCCTTGTGAAAGCTAAGTCCAACTCATCTCTCCCACCAGCTATGCCACAACTTCAGTGGGGCTCTGCCAAGGGAAACAATGGAAAAATCAAACCTTACCAACAGCCCAGAAGTCTGCACCTGCCAGGAATCTCCATGAACATGTTCACTTCTCTGCTCTGAAGGTATATTACTCATGAGCAATCACTCTGAGTGAATATTTGGATACAACACCTTCCAAAGGGTATGGACTGTCATCCCAATGGGACTCTGCTCACAGTCCTGGTGCATCTTCAGATATTAGGGCTGAACAAACACAATCTACTTATTATTTCTACAGCCTAATATTCAAAGGACTCCTTAAATTATAAGCAGGCTCATAGCAATCAGCTCAACTCCTGACTAAAGTCTAATCTGAAGTCTGCATATTAGTTGATCCTGCTCTAGATGATAAATACGGAATGAGCCAGAAGCCTGCCAAACTTCACCAAAATGAAGTGTCACTTTATTTACTATAATAAGACACAAATTAAGCTTTTAGACAAGCTTTTGGGTGAAGAGTGTTATCAAGCAGTAACACTAAGCTGATAAACATTTGGACCAGGTTGCTCCAAGCCCCTATGTCCAACCTGGCCTTGAACACTGCCAGGGATGGGGCAGCCACAGCTTCTCTGGGCACCCTGTGCCAGGGCCTCAGCACCCTCACAGGGAAGAGCTTCTGCCTGAGAGCTCATCTCAGTCTCCCCTCTAGCAGGTTAAAGCCATTCCCCCTTGGCCTGTCCCTACAGGCCCTTGTCTGAAGTCCCTCTCCAGGTTTCTTGCCAACCCCCTTAGGCACTGTAAGGCTATTTCTTTTATTTAACCTTATTTTCCTTTATTATTCATGGGGTAATTCTACCAGCTCCAGTAACTACATGAGAGAAGAATCAGGCCTGCAATACCAAGCTTTCACCAGCTACTCTGCCCCTGATAAGCTGCTACATCTGCACCAGTGAATTAGTATTGTACTGAGCTCAGCAGCAGCTCTTGGCAGCTTCCAGACTGTGGGACTTCAGCGTCTTCTGCCTCCTGGATTCTTCTCATGTAAGTCTGTACTTGCTGTTTATCTGCACAGGCATTTCTAAGGAAGTGTAAGAAGGTTCAGTAAGCTTCATTTTGCCTGGTTTCAGTCACTGCATTTATTCTGCTTTCTAAGAATCATTTGTTATTTGGCAAACTGATTTTCAGTCTTCCCATCGCTAACATTTGAATGCTGTAGCACATTTCGGCTACCGCATCAGCGTTACTGATCCCTGACCCAGCTGTGAGCTGCTAGTGCCACCTGGAGTTTCATAGCTCTACAAAAAGGCGATGGGATCCCTAAGATCACAACCCTCTCCTGCCGCAACCTCTGTGCAAGCTCTTTGCACAGTCAATCTCACTTCCAAAGTCTGCATGCTCCCAAAGCTCAGCACTGTGAGCCAAGCTTAGGTGGTCAGAGCTGCAGGCACTGGAACCTCAGTCAAGGAATGGGCAGCAAAAGCCAACAAGTGCTTTTAAAAACCTAATCACAAACAAGGTTGGTAAACACATGAAAAGCCCAGTCTTCAGTATTTTTTCTGAAGTAAGCCTCTTGATTGCCCATATACACTGAAAAACATAGATCTAAGCATATCTTTATATCATCCATGAAGGCAAGGCATGAAAATAATTCTTACTGAGGTAGCCCAAGCTATTTGAGATACAAGCTGCCTCCTAATATCACCTACCTTCAGATACAAGTAAAATAGAAGTATCCTGGACACTCTGGTGCTAAACTGTAGGCTCACTTAACCAGGACAGATAGAACAATCCAACTGGCCATCAGGAAAACTGTACCTGTGGTAGAAGAGACACCACAGACTGACTGATGCAATATCAGTGGGTTCAACCTTTGGGTATCATTAATCCATTCCGTTTGCACTGCCCACAGGAAAAGCACAGTTGTATTTACTAGTGCTACAGGAGAAAAGAACAAAGCAAAAAGCCTGTCAGAAATACATGGTATGAGCAGCTTAAGAAATCCAGGTCATTGGAATCTTCTAAGCAAGCAATTGACTTGTTGGGGCTTTGAGTTTGGTTTCTGTCTGGTTTATTCCTGCACATCCATAAGAAGCACACAGTCAACTTAAAGCACTGCTAAATACAACTGCCCTAATAGGGATGATGGAACTGCCTGTCACTGGGTGACATCTTGTTTGAACACTTAAAAAAGTCAGCTGCAGGAAACCCATGATTCCCCCCCGCTGCCAGCCTTTGCTTTTGTGTTCAGCACCACTCATTTGGCTTCAGCCTAACCATCACTATCAAGGAAATATTTGGCACACCAAAGAGTGGTAAAGACAGGGGTCAACCCTTCCAACAGAGAACAGTCCTTATGCAGCTGCTGTACTGACTTCAGGGCAGCAAGAATTACAAGAGTTAGTATTTTGGTCTCATAAAATAAGGACAGCTGATACAGGGGACACTGAGGGAACCACCATGGATTCACACTGCAGATTTTTACAGTCACAAGAGGGATGTGGAGCTGTTGGAGCTTGTACAGAGGAGGCCACAGAGGTGCTGCGAGGGCTGGAGCAGCTCTGCTCTGGAGCCAGGCTGAGAAAGCTGGGCTGGGGCAGCCTGGAGAAGAGAAGGCTCCTTAAGGGGAGACCTGAGAGCAGCTCCAGTGCCTAAAGGGGCTGCAGGAAACCTGGAGAGGGGCTTGGGACAAGGGCCTGTAGGGACAGGAGAAGGGGAATGGCTTTAACCTGCCAGAGGGGAGGTTGAGCTCTGTAAAGGCAAACTGCACCACATACAAAATCCTGCCCTACCCAATCCAAGCAAAAAAAACCTTCCAGCACAGTAGGGGTTGTTTCAAGAACACACAAGCAACTGCAGAAAGCCAATGCAAATGTGTTCAGCTGTGTCTAATCACCACAGAAAACACCAATAGCAAAAGTTTGCTTCTATCTTCAGTTTATTTCTAGACATCTACTTAAACAAATGAGACTACTAAAGCATTAACACTTCAGAATGGTACCACTGCAAATACAACACACAGCCAAATAACTTCTGTCAGCCTCTCTCTCTTGCTATACTTGTTACTTGGAGTCACTAAATAGTTTGTGCTGTGTTTGTATTTTATACAAGACTGAACAGGGATGAAAAGGGAATCAGCATTTTCTCCCAACATAAGATCAGCTGTGACTTTAAAAAGCCACTTATTACAGAGCAGCGTCTATAAAGGTATTTGCAGCCAGGCAACTAACACCTGCATAACCCAATAGGTAAGGCTATATTTATCCAAAATTCAATTCCAGGGCTAAAATAAAACCACTGTTTAAGCAATATTCAGTTTACCAACAGGAAAGTAAATTTGTCTGAAGGTGAACCAAAATAGTGAGCATTAGAACAGTCTGAAGAGACACTGTTCACAAGCAAACTCCTGGTATGCAACTACAACTTCCAAGAACAGCTTTCTTCTGAATCACTAGGACTAGTTTTCCCTTCTCTTGGGCTAATTATGCTCTCAGGGATAATCTTGAAAAGACAGCGAACCTACACCTAAAGCAACCAGTTTTGACTATGTTGCACTCATTATTCTGGGGGGAAAGGTGCTGAGGGAAGGAGGGAGTTGTTTTATTTTTATAGCCACATAAGCCTGTCTTGTGTTAGTTGCAAGGAAACATATGACACTCCTCTACCCCCTCACAGTTAATTTGGGAACTTGGCTGGAAGGATTCTAGTCTAGATTCTTCTAGTGGAAGGTGTCCCTGCCTGTGGCAGGGGGTTAGACCTGGGTGAGCTTCAAGGGCCCTTCCAACACAAATTACTCTGTGATTCTGTGATCTGAGGGTAATGAATTCCTGGTCTCTGGAACACCACAAGTTTTCTGTGGAGCTTCCCCTCGTGTCAAAGAAATTATGGTAGGAAGGTGACCTTCCTGCCAGCGCTGTTTTCGTTCTCCAAATGGCTACTTCTGCAGACCATCAAAAAAAGCACAGTTTCATTCACTGCCCAAAACCAAACCAATACAGACCGGGTCAGTGTGAAACACTCCTGTGACTACCACAGCACAAGGCAGAGCCAGCACAGACCATGTACTGCAGAATAGCCCATCTCAAGTTCCTAGGTACTAAAACAACATGAGATGCCTGTGGGACATGGTGCACCCTTCCATGGAGTCAGTGGCCTCTCTGGCCTCTAAAGCAGGAGACTTTGCTACAAACAAGAACACTTCCCTCCCCACTGCCCAGTTCCAGACAACCCTGTCTGCAGCAGCACACTCCAGGGCTGCCAGGACCACCAGCCCTCTCAACTGCCTGCAGGCAGACAGAACAGGGAGACTTCTGGATCAAATACAGACACTAGTAACTAAATAAGCAAATAAATAAGAAACCTAAGGCTGTAGCAGTGCTGCGGCTGCTCTGCAGTACACTGCAGTCTAACTGCCACGCTGCAGCCTTCAGAACTGAAGCTGCAAAGATGTATTGAACCAGTCTCCTACAAACCTCTCAGCAGCACCACTATGGACACAAAGAGGAGGGTCACTGCCACTCCTTGCCAAGCCTTCACTTAGTTCCTTCAGACTACAAATCTAAAGAATGGAGCTTTATTTTATAGCTGTGCTATATGGAAAATGTATGTAAATAGCTGTGTTAATGGAAAGAAAAAAGACAACATTTACCATGAGTACCACCAGTCACCTACAAAACACAAGTATGTCCTCAGCAGCATTAGGAGAGATACTACTGACTTAGCAAGCAAAAAACACTGCACACACTCTCATCCTAAGAAATAAAAGGAATTAAGACTAAACTCCCTTCAGTCTCCAGCTGAACAGAAGCTCCCATTGCCCTTCTCCTAGCTCTGCCACTCACAACTGAAGCTTCTGAACTGCAGGACCCTCAGTCCAGCTCTTCTTAAGCTTGTCTTCCTTTGTTTTAAAAAGGGCATTAGGTTTTCTACAGCTCATTGGAAGGCCACACACAGTGAATTGGTGAAGTTCCATTGAACTACTTTCTTTTCTGGAAATAAAGTTTCAGTAACAAAATCAGAGTTTGAAACAAAAATAAAAGCAGAGGCAAAGCTGATCTTTAAGTAGTCTTTAAGGAACATATGCTCTCAGAGCAAAAGACACGTGAGACTATTATCTTCTCTCCTGAGCTGCCTTAGCACATTAAACCCTCTGAGCTCCAATACACTCACCACACTCAGAGTGCATCATGCTCAGATGTGTTACTCAGCTTCAGATTCCTACCCTGTAACCATCAGGTACAAACAGCCCCTGCCTAAGCCCTGTCCTGCTTCTGGTCAGAGCCTGCCATGACTGAGCACCCAGAGTAGTACCTCTAACAAAGAACACCATCTGTCACTTAGTCTGTTAAAAGCCTACCTCTAAGACTTCGCAGCCTGGGCCACCTTCTGATCTGTGCAGAACCTCACCTTGTTTTGTGAGTGCTTCTTTCAAGAGCTGGGGCTATCACCGCTCGCTTACCACCCTCCTCCTTCCTCCCAGCATTTTCTCGGGTCAAGCTCATTCCAACATCTCCCTCCTTGAGCTCACATTCTGTCTGTTTAAAGACAAGGAATTACAACCACTTAGATCCAAGCATCACATTTTAAACACTGCAGCACAGTTCAGCCACAGATTTGCTAAGCATAAAACTGACACGCAGTATCCACACATTAATTCCTACATTCCTGTAACCTGCTCTTTATCCCTCTTCCCATCAGACCCTGACTGCTCAGTGATTTGAGACAGGAAATATATTTAAAATAAATAGGTAGATAAATAAATAAATAAAAGTCATCCCCACACCAAAACCCAAGTGGATTTGTTCTAACACAGCAACAGCTTTGAGCAACCTGGGCTAGCGGAAGGTAGGTAGGGTAGAACTAGATGAGGTCTAAATTCCCTTCCAACCCAAACCAGTTTGACTCAGTGACATTCTCTAGGACGTTTTAAGAAACAAGCTGTTTGAACCTCATCTGAGAGTGAGTGGGACCCCCAGGGTTTAAGCCCAAGTGTTTCATGACAGCACATAACCTCGTATCTCCACCAAGCACAAACCAGAGGAAACAAACCATTGCCTGCAGTGACAAGCATCTATTGTCCCAGTTATCTGGGACAGGTCAGCAAGAAAACCACACCACTACCATGGCTTAGCCCAGGAGTTTACAGAGTTGTGCCCTCCGCAAGTCACCTCAGCCTGCAAGCCATGTGCAACCGCAGCCATCACCAAAAGCCCTGCAGGAAAAGGTTGTTCCCCAGCATCCCACCTAAGTCTGGCCTCCAGCAGATGCCACTTTATAGACACAGTTGAGCCCTTGGAGCTTGCTTCAAACCACATGCAGGATCACATATTAGCAGAGTTCCAGGTAGGAGAAGCAAACCCCAGCGCATTAGAGATTATGAATCACCCGCTGTTTAAGTGTCACTTCTGAGACTTTATGGGTATTTATTGTTTTACATCTGCACAAAGAAGCATGAAAGTGTAAATAATTACTTTGATATTTCATACAGGTTGTAATCCGTCAGCCCTTTATGGCTGGTTTTGAAATATTAAAGGAGTTACGGATAACAACAACCAAAAACCAACTAAGGACGTTTTGTTTTCACAAAACTGAGGTTAAGTCCCATCCAAGCTTTCTTCGTGCCAAAGACATCAAGAAGTTCATACAAACACTTCCAGGTTGAGCCTACCCAGCAACTGCTGGCATCACAAAGGAAACTACGGATTTCTTGAAGGTGAGCAAGAATTGAGAAAATAAAGGTGCCCCAGAAGAAAAATAAGAAAAATAAAAAGAAGAAACACTCACCCCCCCCCCCCAAGCAATCAGAAAAAACCAGCCTCACAGACTCAGAGGCTCAAGGACAGCACAGTTCCTAATAAGCACCTGAAAAGGAAATAGGAGCCATAGGAAATAGGACCATTTAGGGACAGAGGTTATTACCTTTCCTATTCATCTTGAGTAGAACTGTTCACAGTTTCAGGGAGGCTGATGAGGAAGGTGTTTTCTAATGAGCAGTAACACAACGTGGTCCAAGCTGTTTCCATCTTCTACTTCCCCTTCACTCTGTTTGCTGAATTTCTGGGTGGGATTTTCATTGCTTTCTATAACACAGCAGAACTTCCCTGAAAGGCAGCACTATAAAGCACCTGTTGTTTACTGATTTACTGGGTTTAAAAGCTCATTTCTTGAGACTTGATTTATCAGAAAGATGCTTCAACACTAAAATATTAATCCTAGAATCACGGAATGGTTTGGATTAAAGGGACCTCAAAGCTCATCTAGCTCCAACCCCCTGCCACAGGCAGGGACACCTCCCACTAAGTTCTCCAACCCCCAGAACATCTCCATGGCCTCTGGGCTCACTCCAGCACCTCCACCTCCCTCTTGTGCTGTTGCCTAAAAGCTGAATCAGGACTGCAGGGGGGGTCTCCCCAGAGCGCAGAAGAGGGGGAGAATCCCCTCCCTGAGCTGCTGCTCATGCTCTGGGGATGCAGCCCAGCACATGGGGGGTTCTGGGCTCAGGTGCTTGCTGCCGGGTCACGGGGAGCTTCTTATGAACCAACAGCTCCAGCTCAGGGAGCTCCAGCTCAGCTTATGAACCAACAGCTTCTGCTTAGGGCTGTTCTCAATCCGTTCTGTACCCAGCCTGTATTCATGCCTGGGATTGCCCAAACCTAGAGGCAAGACCTTGCCCTTAGCCTTGTTGAACTGCATAAGGTTTGCACTGGCCCATGCATAAAAAGGAAGGAAGGAGATAAAAATCTTCATCTTTTAACTACTAAGTATTAAACAAAGAGCTTCTCCTCCCACCAGCTACCATTTAAGCCAGAACTCATCCCAGTCATCCAACTGAAAAGGAAAGGTACCATCTAAACACAGATTTTTGAGCTACTCAGAGCAAAATGCTATGCAGGATTTCAAAGTGGACACAGGCTGGCCTGTCTGCTCTACAATTTCATGCCAGGATAAGTCTCCCAGAAGAATAAAAGCTACATTATGGAAAACACAGAATCATATCATAGAACATTTTTTGTTGGAAGGGACCTAAAAGAGCTTCGGGTTCCAACCCCCTGCCATCAATAATATTAGAAATGCAGCAACTGACTTAAGTACAAGTGAAACATCCTGCCCAACACAGCCTTCAGATACAAGAAAGGTCTGTCTGAATTTAACAGGTTTGCCTGTTGTGCCTCTTACTGCAATGCCTGAGGAAAGCACCTGAACATAAGAACAACAAGCAAAACTATCTGACTGGCAGGGCAAAACCACATTTCAATAACCATTTTTCCTCACAGAGATGATAATTCCCTCCCACATACTCACCATCCTGATGTGAAAGGCTGTAAGGAAGATGATCTGTTTTTCCCTGAGCTGCAATACCCGACTTGTTCAGTTTGGCAAGTGACTGACTTCAGATATTTCTTGTGGGAAGCAGAATTTGCACCCTGTGAGTTTTACTTATTTGCTTAATAAACATTTCATAGCTATTATTTAGGGTTTGAGTAGTGAGAGCAAAGTTAACTTTGCACAGAGCAAACTTCTCAAGTTCTGATTTAGCAGAAAGCCCTGCAGTAAATCCAAGACAAATTATAGGCTTTCCGTAACAAATCAAGCAAGCAGTGACAAGAGCCAGCTTTTCAGGCCCTGGAAATACTTCACCACCAGAAAAAATGAGGAGTCTTCCTCTGGTCTGTGATGACAAAGGATGAGAAAACACTTTGACAGATCCTTTCCAACCCTAACTATTCTATGATGAAACCTGGGGATACGCTCCAATTCCCTAGTACCTCCAGGCTCAGCACAGCTCCTGCTGCAGGAAGCGGTTTTGCTACTGCCATAGAAGCAGACCTGAATAAAAGCAACTGAACTCCAGGTGTAAGGACTTGTGATCACCTCCTCTACAGGTGAAGGCAAAAACTCTACCTCTTTCCTTTCACTGCTATACAGGCAGAGGCAGCACATAGTGTATGAGAAGACAGAAGCCCAGTTTTGATGGGTCAAGAGCAGAGGATATTTGACACAGGGCTGAGACACAAGCAAGGATCTCTGGGCTTGCTCAGCCTGGATAAGAGAAGGCTCCAGGGAGACCTTAAAGCAGCTCCAGTGCCTAAAGGGGCTACAAGAAACCTGGAGAGGGGCTTTGGACAAGGGCCTGCAGAGACAGGACAAGGGGAATGACTTTAACCTGCCAGAGGGGAGACTGAGATGAGCTCTTAGGCAGAAGCTCTTCCCTGTGGGGGTGCTGAGGCCCTGGCCCAGGGTGCTCAGAGAAGCTGTGGCTGCCCCATCCCTGGCAGTGTTCAAGGCCAGCTTGGACACGGGCTTGGAGCAAGCTGCTCCAGTGGAAAGTGTCCCTGCCTGTGGCAGGGGCTTGGAACTGGAAAAGCTTTACCACCCCATCCAACCTAAACCTCTCTATGATTCTATGCCAAGGCAGAGGTGTCACTGCCCCTTTGACAAATCACAGCTCAAGTGTTTCAAAAGATTTCCTACAAATATGCCTACCAAACTCATCCACTGCCACATCTAAACATGACCCACAGGACATACAACTGTCACTTCTCCTCTTTGATGCAGTCTCTCCATGATGTCAACATACCCATTTTATTACATCAAAGTCTTCAAACTGATAGAAGACCTAAACTGTATGCAAAGTAGTATTCCCTAAGTTAACTTAGTTTATCATTTTTAACCACATGGCTCAATACATTGATGTACCTTGGTTGAAAAATCATGTTCCTGAGAAGTTTCTACACACAGAAGGAAAATGACGCTCAGAATAACCCATTTCTGCCTGAACATCTTTCCTACTCAGTCTCCCAGAGGCCAAACAAGAGGGAACCCCTGGCATTCTCATGATTTATAGTCTCATACATCAAAAGGCTCCAGGGCTTTTTAACAAATGAAAGGCACAAACTTTAAGAAAACAATAATCAAGGGCTGGAGCCAGGACTAACAGAACCAGCGCTGAGGGAAAACATTGGCAATGCCGTCAGAGAGAAAGCCTGTCTGGCAGCAAGGAACATTAGTAGAACATTCCCAATGGAGTTGTTAAATGGAGTATTAAAGTTCATGGATTACACGAAGGAAGAGTTGAAGTTCACACCACCAGAGCTCTGGAAACAATACTGCAGTTGCAAGAGGACAGACAGAAGAGCTGACAACTTGTTCAGTCTCATCCATCAGTGGCACCATAGGCAAGAACCACCTGGGGGTTTCATGAAAGTGGATTAGACATCAAGCTGCCCACAGCAACGGTGCTTGGCTCCTTGCAAAACAACCTTCTACAGGACTAAAACACACAGGAAAAGACCAGGACAGGAAGCAGCCTCCCACACAGATACTCCTGAACCCAACAAAAGAGGAGCAGAACCTTGCTAGTGCACATCGCCATCTTCCTGCTCCAGGTACAAAGCTCTGGCTTTGTCACAACCCAGCTGAACAGATGGTGACAGCACTGCAGTTTGCTCAGCTCACAGGTGAAAGGCCCTGCCAGTCTTACACAGCACAGGATTCTCTCACTGCTGTCAGTCACAGGGAGAATGGCTTTGAGCATTCACAAGTGAGCACAAAGATGATATTGGAACCTTGGACTTTGTGATCAGTGAACCAGTAAACACACCAACAGCAAGAAAACCTTACTAAAAGTAGCTACTAGAGTCAGCGTAACCAGAGGATCCATACCTGCTCCAGTTACACTCAAATGCCTGAAGCAAAAAGATGCAAAGGTTTGAAAGCATGACAGCTGAGAGATGGTGGTTTTGGCAATCCATTACCCTGCCAGGACTGACAGAGAAGGTATCTTGATCAAGGTCAAAAAACCATGGCATGCTTCTTCAAGAACTGTCCTGAAATGGGAAAAGCCCCTGAGAAGTTCTTGGGAGTGAGACTTTTCCTTCTGGAGTAGAAACCTTTGTGAATTATCAATAACCAGCTGGAAGGAAGTCTCCATCCCCAGCTGCCTCCCCATGCTATAGAATAGAAGGTCCCTTACATTACGCTGAGGCAGCCGGTACTAGCTACCAGCTAAAGCAAGGATGCCTGTCAAGCAGACCTGCAGCTCAGCCTCCACATGGGGAATCCTGCATTTTCTTCTGTTTGAAAAGTCAGCGCTGAGGGTTTTGGACATATACAACAGCATCTGGAAACCAAAATTCATGCAGCCACATAATGAGGGAAGACTTCAGCTGCTCTCCAACCACATCAGTCTGAGAGGGCACTGCACATCTGCAAAATACAGAAGGATAAAGTGATCCCACCAACATCCATTTTCTTGTAGGCTCAACATCAGACAGAATGCTTGCAGATAAAACAAATACCAGGTCACAGCTTTAAAAATCCATCTACATGGCTCCAGTGGGGTTGAAGGTTGCTTCCCTGAGCTACAGTATCTCTGCTCTGCTGCAGGGAAAGCTTTACAAGGAGTCATTAAGCCACAACTCCGTTTGCTGCACAGCTCTGCCAGTGTTTGTTTGGAGAAACTTCCTTGGACACACCATAAAGACTGATTCCCAAAGGAAGCAAAAGAAACAAAACTGACAGTGTGTCTGTCTCCACCCAAAAGTGACTCGCTCGTATTTGAAAACTGGGCCATATAGTCACATTTTTATTCCTTTCTTCCGTGCTACATTCATCACAACTAAAATCCAGGCAGGCAATATAATTTAGCCAGCGATCCAAAGCCCCACTTTCCAAAATCACAGGCCAGAAAGTCTGAAATAACTCAGCCCTTCATCTTCTGAAGGGGGACACAGCCCAGTTCCATGCACACAACCACAGCAACTGCTTTGCCAGCAAAGCCTTGTGCTTCACACCTGGGCTCTTCCGCATGCTTTCAAGGGAGCCGTATCATACCACATGTCAGACAACGTCCAGCCTGAGGCTACCTTTAAAGTATTTCTTCTTTTTCCCTCTTATTTATCAGGGACTCCTAAGTCCTATGTAGAAAAGGCAAGCCTCAAGAGCTCTTGCAATGTTATTTATGAATTATAATCTTTTTCAATAGCCAAAGCTTAGAGAAGAAAGATTCAAAGGAAAGGGTGAAGTGTCCCTGTGACAAATCCAGATTTTAATGCTAGGAGTAGTCCCTAAGCAGTTAAAGGATGTTTATCAAAGCTTGTTATAAAATGTAAGCTCACACTGAATTCTGAGCCAGAGCACCAAAGCTTAAAGCTTAGCCAAATGAGCTGCTCAGAGAAGAGCACATTGTTCCTATAGGAATATTTAACCCATTAAAAGTTATAGGAAGTTTTTGGAGAGCTCTAAACATGTACCTCATGTTTAGCCAATTTTATATCTGACAGTTAAGTACCCCAGCCTCATGCAGGTAGCTTAAAATACAGCTAACAATTCTTGCAGACTCTAAGAAATTTCTGCCTGCAACTCAAAGTTGCAAACAACCCTTTTTCTGTAAACTTTATACCTTAAACACCTCATACCTTAACACTCACTTTCAAATAGGAACTTTCTCAAGCTCCATTTCAAATAGAACTTCACCAGAAATTTCCTCACCCAGTGTCAGCAAGGTTTGGTCTTGCACAGCCATCGCATGCTCACAAAGGGGGAGATGAACAGTCCCAGTGGTGGTGAACAGCTTCCACAGAATGGCTTTTTATGTGAGAGTGCCAAAAGGGATCAGGAAACACTCCCCCATGGCAAATAGACATAGAAGGAAACAAACTTCTTGACCATATATTGTTTCCTGTAAACCCCATCTCATTCTTGCTCTCTCCCACAGCCCCGCCTGTGTATTTACATTGCAAATGTGACTGTCAGCATCATTAAACTTTTTGTTTGGGTAAATAAGAACATTAATCTCAAAACTGTGTCAACAAAATAAGCCCCTTTGATTGCCTCCCATTCCATCAACAGAAAATTAGGGTATTATTAGCAGTATTACTCGTGCCTCCACTTTATAAATATGAAGTCTAATAAAGCCATTTCATTCCCTGGGAACAAGTCTAGATTGAGCTCTTTCCAGTTTATCACAGTCTCCCACCTGTGGGAGATAATCTACATTGAGAAACAGTGTCCCTATGATTAATAGTAGTCCTGCAGGCCAGGAACACACCCATTAGATTTCACATTTTATCTGATAAATACATTTCAGGGCAGTAGCTTTGGAAGACAGGGAAGGTGTGCCACAACTCTAGAAGTCCACTTAGTAAATTCACTAAGAACCATCACTGCCTTCTGCTGGTGCATAAAAGTCATTTGAACAACAGGTTCTCAGCATAGAAACAAGCAGCTAGAATGCAGAAAAAACCCAGACCTTCACCCACCTACTTGTGCATCATCCATCCCTGCCTGGCATCCCAGCTTTGGATCACCAGGCACCCAACAGAAGCAGCCTCAGACCTTCCCAGGCCTCCTTCAGGCCATGGTCCTATTACCCACTGGTGAACTTTCATGCCCAGCAATTCTCCTCATGAAATCACAGGCATTATCCACACTAACATCGAGGTTTGGGTCCAGCTCAGGACCTGATCAGCATCATCTGCAACTATATCCCCTGCAGCAAGTTCCAGAAGTTTAATTACTCAGCAAATAAAGGGCTGGGTTTAGCAGCTTTGAAGTAGCCACCACCACATAGTACATGATTTGCTAAACCAAGTATGGAATTTACTTTTGTATCAGCCATCATTTTATATATTTGAACAGTTTCCTGTTGCCACCCAACCTCATGCCAATTTTTGCGCTCAGACTCAGAGTGCAAGAGGCACCATTACCTTGAATTGTGTATCATCACCCGCAGAAGCTTATTGAAAATCCATCTCTTTCCCAAGGGAAAGCATAGAATAACTACAACTCTGCCAGGAAGAGAGGTTATGGCATTCATCTTGAACCCCTGAGTTCATCTGCCTGACTCAAAAGACTGCAAGAACCCAGCACCTGTCTCGAGCCCTTTGACAATAGTTATGAAGGGCAATGAAGCATATGGAAAAAAGCAGAAGAACAGAACTCAGCCTTAATTTCTATCAGGTCAAGCAACAGAAGCTGGATACAAAATTAAGTTAAGATCACCTGCAGAGATGGAAGCAAACATTTATTAGATAAACTCCACAGCTTCACTCTGCCAGCTCATAAAAGGCAGGACTACAAGGAATTCTGACCATCTGTGACTGTACATGTGAATGCGCCATCTCTGGTGGTGTTCAAGGCCAGGTTGGACAGAGCCTTGAGTGACATGGTTTAGTGGGAGGTGTCCCTGGCCATGGGAGGGGGATTAGAACTTGATGATCTTAAGGTCCTTTCCAACCCTAACTATTCTATGATATATCTGTCTTATCCACGAGTGATTCTCACTTAAGGCACTACCTGCCTGCAGAAGAGATAAAAGGTCATCAAAATTGCCCTAAATCCTTTCAAATTAACCATATTGCACAGGCAGAACCTTCTATTCCATCTCCTATACTCAGAAGAGTTAATACACATCACTGACATCCACAAAATCTCTGCTAAAACATGAGCACATTTCAAACCCACGTAACTGTATATGAAGTACCTGTGATACAATCCTGAAGTACACAACTTCTCTTCAAACTTGCTAGCTTGTATGAGGGTAGTTCAGCTACAAAACCCCAAAGCATTGCCTGTGCTGCAAGGGTTTACTGCAAGCCAACAGATGACATTGGTGTAAAACAAAAGTGTCACTCATTTCACACAATTCAGCATTCTGCAAGAGGCAAAAATGGCTCGAGGGACAAGGCAGCTCATGCGGAAAAGAAAACTTCTCGTTGCACAAACTCACAGCCACTAAAGTGAGGATGTGACTTAAACCGAGATTTAAACAACTAAATCTTCCTGCCTGGGAGCAGGGGAGGCTGATCATGACAAATTACCTTCATAAATGCAGATCGTCCTGCTCTTTCATATCAACTCTGCAGCATTTATTTTCATTACAGTAAACAACTGCACCTACGGGACCATTTTACAATTCAAGTGTTTGCGTAAACCTGGTGCTGGTCAATATGCACATTCCCCGGGAGATTCACCACCAAGACAAAGTCATTCCTCCTCCAGCTAATGAAGGACAGCAATCAGCTCAGGCTCCTCAGGATGTATTGAGCTATCTCCTGCCATCGTCCCACTCAGGAGAGCTGAGGATTTACATGAAGTCACCCCTGGGGGCCCTTTCACCTCTACCTGCTCTGGTTACAGAAGCATGGAATCAGAAATGTAGATTTCAGCTAGGCTCATCAGCCATGCAGAACAGGAATAGAGGGGCCGGGAATGAGAACGACATCATTTAAAGCTTCAAAATTAACCCAAAAACTTGAACATGACTAGAGCAGTGCAGCTCACTGGCATCAGCAACACAGAAAGTCTGATCCATGGCTTTATGGCCTCCTGTCTCAACAGCTGACCACAGCTCATATCCAAAAGGGCCAGGACACTTTCATGCACAAGAGGAGTGTAATTGCAGCCCCACACAACACCTGCAGTCTCAGGATTTCACCATTTGCAGATGCAAGACAGCATCATCCAGCTGTCATGGCAGAACAACCATTTGCCATCAGCTCAGACAGCGCAGCTCACCACTGCAGACAAGTGTCTGTGCTTGGCAGAAGCTGTCTCTCAGATTAGAGGGGCTGCTTAGGGCAGAGCCACAGGAACCTGATCTACACAGAGAAACTTGCATTTCTGTAGTAGCTTATGCACATAACATACAGGCACTTCACTGCTCAATGAGCAAACAAAGGACAAAGTAGTCAGTTGAATCATAGAATAGTTAGGGTTGGAAAGGACCTTAAGATCACCCAGTTCCAACCTCCCTGCCATGGGCAAGGACACCTCACACTAAACCATGCCACCCAAGGCTCTGTCCAACCTGGCCTTGAACAGCCCCAGGGATGGAGCATTCACAACTTCCCTGGGCAACCAGTTCCAGTGCCTCACTACCCTTACAGTAAAGAATGCATCAGCCCAAGTCACAGAGAGGAATGAATTTACACTACCTGTGTATATAATCCATACCACACTGGCTTCAGCTGGGCTCACTACCAGAGTAAGCTAAGAGCAGGAAGGATTTCATTGCTGCCCTTGATTTTTATTCCTAAACTGGCCTGTGATATGTGGCTCCGGTTGGCACTGCTCTGCCACCATGGTGATGCCAGATTTTGTCAGTCAGTGAAATCCCAATGTCTGATTTTCCACAGGGCTGCCGGACAGCATCACCTTCCTCCCCTGGTCTCACTCAGCTCCAGGGCACCGAGGTACCGAAAATGCAGTTCCTTTTTCGCTGGTGACCTCTAGTGGTGAGTATCCGCAGGCAGGAGAAGACACAGGACCGCAGCACAGCTACACAGGGAGAGATTAATACCTTCTCTCTCCAAGAGGTCCATCTGCACCAGGCCCATACAAGCTCAGGGGCAGGAGCTGTCACACAGCACTTGCCCCATGTCATTGCAGTTACTCTCCTCACAGAGCTTGTTACAAGCTGTGGGGAGGATTTTAGCTCCTTTTCGCTCCCTAAGGTGAGGAGCAGAGATCTCAGACTCCCCTCCTGAGCATGCAGCCTCCTGTGATCCAAGCCTTGGAGTTTCAGGAAAAAGCTGCAAGAAGTCCACAGTGTAGAGCCATGCAAGACAAGGAAGGTGCAGTTACAGAGGTAGGTTTGTTGAGAAGGGGGTGGAGAGCAGCTCAAGGGCTCACAAGGAAACACCCCACCACAGAAAGATTGCTAAGGGGGAAACAGCAGATGGCAACATGGGCATCCCAGCTCCACCCTGGGGCAGACCCTTCCCATGCCAACTGCCAACTGCTCAGCCAGCAAAAAGTGTGGGGAGCACACTAAGGCTTAGACTAGTACCTATGTGTATCCTCACTCCTTCCTGTGTATTAACCAGGCAAATGAGTCTGATGTATCCTGTTTGCAGACTGAACATAGAGAAAGAAACATGAACCAAACCACACAGGAAGGGAGACAGCAACACCCTGAAATGAAGAAGGATTCTTTGCCAGGCTCAGCACAGGCCAGATCAAGTTCCCGTGGGCAGATCCAGTAACAGTATTTGTGTTTAGAGACTGGACTGTGAATCACAGCAACAGAGAGGGATATTTAGATCTGAACAGTGGAAGTCATTTTCCCTCTGACTGACAGTAACAGGTTACCACTGCAGTATTTGCTCAGTGAACAAGTCCCAGTTAGCTGGTAAGTATTTCCAACACACCTCCAAGTATATTCTTGTTTGGGGACAGGTATTCCAATAGCTCCTGTTTTACTCTTCCTCTAACTAGATAATTCAAATCCAGCAGTGACAAAGACCTGACAGTTCCACACTCACTGTAACAGTGATACCTTTGCTTTCTTCATGTAGCTCATGATATTGCCAAGATCTTCAACATCAACGACAGAATTTGTCCCTCCATCTTCATCAGCATCAGCCTCCTCCTCACTACTGGTTGTAAACACCTCCTCTGCCTCTGTAAGAGATCAGAGAAAAATTGAAAGTGAGGAATGTATCTGAATGTTAAACATTAGAGCTTCATCTATGCTAACCACTGAAATTAGCTCTACACTCAGCAAGGAGTACTGAAAAACAAGGAACAGTCTACCAATAAACTGTATAATGTGTCCCAAATGCATTTAAACCTGGGGCTTTCTTCAGAGTGTATTTTTAAGAGTTCAGTAGTACAAACTGCCTGAAGCTCAGCCCAGCTTTCTTGCCTCCAGATGGCTCCATTTCCCTCATGCGCCCATCTGATCCCGTTAAGAGGCAACACAGAGGAGTCAGACATCCACTGCACACTCTGATCACCTGGAAGCCTAAACCCCTTCAATAACTCCAAGTACTCCTTGGTGTCTGAATGAACAGGGAGTGAGAGGTCTGCTTTCCAAGTCAAACTCTTAACAAAGCAGATAGTCTGAGGTCCCATAGAAAGACACTCCAGGAACCCCGCTCCACCGCCCGTGCAACCCCTGGGCTGTGCAGACATCTCTGCCTTCCTCAGCTGGACTGCAGGGTGCTCCCGGCAGGCCCATGGCATGGGGATCCTGCCGCTGGGTGGCCCCTGGGGGCCATGGCCAAGGAGACGCTCAGAGGAATCATATTCTGTATGGTCTGTATCATTGTCCCTGCCCGGCAGGACACAGCAGGGATGTAGCAGCTGCAGGCAGCATCCCATGAGTGGCACAGGGACGAGGGGGGGTAAAGACACAGGTGAGATAAGGACACAGGTGGCACAGGGACATGGTTGCCACTTCAAGGCGAATGGAGCGGGGATACCGGTAGAACAGGAACACGGGCTCTACAATGCAGCAGTTGTCGAGGTTCACACCGTGCGGCTCCCACAGCACACTCTGGGCTGCTGGCCATTGCTGTGGCACTCAAGAGCGATGGCACTGCCAGGCCAATGGCGCTCACCTGCCTGAAGCAGGGATCGCTGCTGCAAGCAGTGCTGGGCACAGTGGGGGCCTGGTGTGCTATAGTGTCCCACACACCCACACAGCTCCTCTTCCTATGATGCCCGCGTGGCAAAACGGTTGCTAATGGCGGCCCGGCAACAGACGCAATCCATCCTGAGAGAACCTGTCCCACTGCTACCGACTCAGGTGAGCTCCAGGTGAGGACCAGATTGGACACTTCTGCCACTAAAAGCGGTGCTGACCATTGTGTCCCCGCAGAGCACCACCACAGACCTGCCGGTACCCGCTGCCACCAGAACTGCGGCCTGGGATGGTTTTCCTGCCGGAACTCTGGGACAGTCAGGTGCCCATGGGCTTGCCATGGGCCCACTGCCCAGCCCCGCTCTGCAGCCAAACAGGAAGCTATTCTCCCATTCCCACTCTGCCTTGCCCAGTTGGTTCAGGGGAAAGGTTTACTCCAGGATATAACAGTAGGGAAGAGTTTGCTTTGGCTGCAGGTTCTGAGAGGTCCTGAGAGGAGAGGGAAGGACAGCAGCAAACAATAGTGCCAAACTTGTGGTGAACATTCAGCTTCTGCAGCAAAACAGTGCCTGGGATGCTCTGGGAAGCAGCTGTAAGAGCCAAAGGAGGGACGGGATGGGCTGCCTCGTATGTGAGCAGTGCTCTTGTCTGAAGCAGGGCAGCCAACCCACTGCTGTACATGGGGCACCCTGTCTCCAGCCTGGGGATTCTCACCAAGCTCTCCCCAGTTTGCAACCATGGCCAGGTGGGTGCTTGGGGCCAGGACGCAACCGCCGCCCAGCAGCTCCTGCCCGGCCTCCCGCTCTGCTTGTGAAGGACACCATGGCCTTGGAATTGTGGTTGGAGCTTTAATCAAAAATCTGGTAGTTAGGGCATGGCGACCAGAAGATTTCATGCTGTACGGAAAGATAGGGCTGCTCTCCCTGGCAGCCAATAGCATTTAGCTTATGATATAAGCAGACAGAAGTGATGTTGTAAACTCAGGACTATATAATGCCGTGTTTTTCATAAATAAACGCCATTTGCCTTCCCCCACATTGCTGTCTGTGTGCTGATGGACCGAACGACCTGAGATGTGGTCGTCGTGTGTTGACGCGGGAGTCATGGACAACGCTGAGACAATCAATGTGATCAAGCGAGTGCCATTTTATTAGACAAAGTGTCAACCTTATATAGAGACTCTTAGCACAGCTACAGTGATTTGGCAATTGTTGATTGGGCACCTTAACCCTTAACAATACTAGGATTGGATAACACTGTCCTGGGAACTCGAGCCCCAGAACTTCTCAGCTCCCCCTCCCCTCCACCTGCCTCTGAGTTCTTACAGCTGGTGTTTCTTTTACTCCCTAATCCATGGCCTTCAGTTTATCTCGACTCCGTTTCTGTTCTCAGGCAGGCTGCCTTACACCAAGGTCTCTGGATTGCTCACAAAATGTCCATTGTCAGACAGCCTGTCCACAGTCCTGTCGTTCCTGAACCAGGTCGTCACACCTCAGCGAAGGCGACACAAAAAGACACATTTTCTTAATCAGGGCTTAATTGCTGCCTGGCTTTTCAGGGTCCGCAGCAGCACAACACTGGCAGGGTCCATCTCCGTCTTGTCTGCTTCTGCATAGAGGTCAGGATGTGTACTGTCTGACATGCCAGGCAGGAGACCTGGGGCTCCTCATCTTTCTCCAAAGGATGGAGTGCTGCAACAGAAGGAAAGAGAGCAGAGCTGAAACCCACCGATCTGCAGAGACCCACAGGCATCTCTTCCAGGCCATGGCAGCCCCAACCATCCCTTTCCCTGGGCAGGAGGTGCAGGCGGACAAATGGATCACCTGGAAGCTGCTGCTCAGGATTGCAGCAAATGCCCCCAAGACGTTCCCTGGAGCAGGACAGGGCATGGCAGCACACTGCCCAGGCTCTGTCCCCTGCCGCTCCAGCCCCGTCACACACAGCACTGCCCCTACTCACCGTTGTAGATCTCCTGCAGCATGTCCCTCCTGCTGTCCTTCAGGTACCATACAGCCAGCCCTGTGCAGAGAGCTCCGTCAGACCTGCTGCTGCCCACTACACTCCTGGTATCGTGGCCCTGTCCCTGCCGGTTTGGCTGAACCCCGTCCCTCCCCTCAGCAGGGTGACCCCAGGGAAGGACAGGACCCCAGGGGAGGTGGCACTGAGCAAGGTGCCACCGAGCCCCTGCCTGCACAGGGGGTCCCTTTAGGGGACCCTTGGGGCTCTGGCAGCCACAGGGCTGCTCCTCGCTGCCAGTGCAGCCGATGGGACTGGGGCCAGGCTGCCATAAGAGGGACCCAAGGGACTGCGGCTCACCGATGAACCTCACGGCTGCCATTCGCATGGAGACCTGAGGNGGGGCCAGGCTGCCATAAGAGGGACCCAAGGGACTGCGGCTCACCGATGAACCTCACGGCTGCCATTCGCATGGAGACCTGAGGGTGCCGCAGATAAGGCATGCTCTGGCACACGTATTCTTCAGCCCTCCCCTGATTGCGCTCCAGCTGCACAGAGCAAAAAGGCACATGGATGATACAGACCCTCCCCAGTCACCTGGGACAGTCCCTCTTCCCAGCACCCCACACACCACCCTTGATCCTCAGGACCTTTGCTTCTCCCAGTCAGGAGCCCTGTGGGGCTGAGGTTCAGAGACAGCTACATGCAAAGCAGGGTCTGGAGGTCCTGAGAGCCCTCTGTGCCACTGCCAGGGCCCAGATGGATCTCCTGCAAGACCTTGCGGGTGGGGAGGTGAGAGGGATCTGGACCAGAGCCCTTGGGAGCTCTGCCTGAGGGCAGGGAAGGAGTATGCAGCACCAGGCTACAGACTCTGGGCTGGAGCAGGACAGGCGAGGCACCACTGCACAGGGGGCACCCCTTATCCAGCCTAGGGCTTATCCTCACCAAGCACTCCACACTTCTCCATATCTCTCGTGCCTGCAGATGGCAACTGAGCCATTTCCATTTCAGCACCTTGGCAGCTACGCAGAGGGCTTCGTGAGAGGCCTGCAGAGGAGGACAATTGGGGAGATTGTGGACAGGGCTTGGGCCCCAAAGCCCTGGCCCTGCAGGGATCAGCTGTGAAGGCCCTGGGGACTCTGCTCTTCAGGCCTTGGCAGCCATGGGCTGCTGCTGAGCCCTGCTGCACCACGGAGGGCAGGCATGGGAAATGTCCCTGCCAGTTTCTCCTGCCCGCCCTGATGCCCAGGCCACCCCCCGCGGGCTCAGCACACCCTTCCCCGCGCCACTGCTCACGTCTGGAATCTGTACCTTGGCCACACTCTCAATCTCATCACTCATGTGCAACACGAGTGGGACCAGGCTCTTCCGCACCACCTTCTGCATCTTCCACTTGTACTTCCAATCCACCATCTGTATTATTTCTTTGAAGAGGCAGATGGAGAGCTCTTGCACCTGGCTGGACACCTGGTAAGGAGGAGGACAGGAGGACTTGAGTAGCAGCAGCTCCCTGAGGAAGGGCATCAGTGGGGCTGAGAGGAGGGGGCTCAGGTCTCCCAGAGCCATCAGCAAGTCAGGGAGAAACTGGGTTGGGCTGCAGAGCCCAGAAGCCATCCCCAGCAGAGTGTAGGGGCCTGAGGAGGGGCACAGCCCCATTCAAGTGGTGCCGCCAGGCCCTGCTGACAGGTGCTTGTCTTTGCAAAGGGCCCACCAGTGGGGATCAGGCTTCCACAGCAGCCTTACATCGTCAAACAGTTGCAGGAGCCTCTTGGCCAGCTGCAGAGCGGTGGAGATGGCCTTCTCCTTCAGATGACCTATCACATTTCTGCAAATGAGCAGCATCTTCTTTTTGCTCCTAAGGCGGGCTCCCTGCAGCCTGACTATCAAGTCTGGCAGCAGGACCAGTATTTTCCTTGCCTGTATGAAGCACAGAATTCCTCTTATGTGAATT
>NDXB01018605.1:11258-23570 GCA_002631895.1 Agapornis roseicollis
AAAAAAAAAAAAAAAACAAAAAAAAAAACAAAAAACAAGAAAACAAAGGCATAAGAGAAGCATGCTCAGAGCAATGATGGAGGTGCATTTGCCAAAGGAAGAATGTCAGGCAAAACCATTCTTTTTGTTAAAATAATGATCATAAACATAATGGAAAAGAAAAAAGGATACTGTAAATAAAAGTGTTAAAAGTGGAAGTGATACCAAGTATAATGGAACTAGTTTGACACAATCAAATGAAGGAAGAAGGACAGTAGTTTACAGATTCTTCCTCATTCGATGGCAACTGGAATCAGAGATTGATTTACAATCAGCTTAATAGCAGGTCGTGGCACAAGGATCACTACCTGCTGTTGTGGGTGAAAACTTGTCACCAGTGAAGTAAGAGGTAAAATTCTAATTACCTCCAGTTGGCCTATGGTTTTGACCTCTGCAACTGGGACTTCTCATAGGAAAAAACATCTGCTAGTAAATTCAATTAATTTAGGCATTCAGTAAAAAAGGTAAATATTTAAATATGCATGAAAAAATACCAAACTTGGCAACAACATGAGGAGCATAATAAATAAAAATTGAGTACAAACCTCAAAATCATTCTTGATAGGAAAGTATTATTAATTTAAAATTAAAATCATTTACATAGTAATATATAGTTTTCAAAATTCTATAAGAATAAATAGACAAGTTCTCAGCCCTGGAGAGATCTTATTAAGTAATGACAAAAAAATGCAAGGCAAGTTAAAACAGGTAAGAGGAAGAAAACCAGAAAGATCAAGATATTTAAATATAAAAAAATTATAGGTGGAATACAAAAAATGGAACAACAAGCTGAAGGTATAATTTAGCAACCATAGTCAGTCACAAGTAAGATCACTTTCTTATGCAGAATTGTGCATAAACCCCCTGTACTTTACAAAAAAATTCATGTGCACTTTTGTCCCTTGAACTACATCATTATCAAGAAATATAATTTTTTACCAACCTATCTTGGTTTACAACAAATTATTTTGAGATGACCTCTTTTATTTCACTCCTGGCAATCAGTTTTCTTAAAAAGTTCCTTGAAAGCTTACAAGAAGCACCAATCCTCACCCAAACAAAATATCAAATACTCTGTCTTGAGCAATGGTTTTCTGTGCAGACACTTAATATTAACTTGTGCTTTTAAATCCCAAATCGTTTTTTCTATGGAGCACTGAATTCTTTCATGAAAGAGGTCAGTGAATGGATTAAAAACACAGAAACATACTCCTTTGCGAGAACTGTGTCAAGACAGGTCATCTTTCAGTTGCCCACCAAGTTCTCTGGTTCCTGTAAGAATGTTTATTAATGAAAGTTAATGACCAACCTTTTTAAACACCCCAAGTAGCAGTTCTCTGACACTGCAATATCTAAATATTTCTACATCTGTGCATTTAACAGAATTGTTCAGGACAAATTGGTAAAGGTAAGGCTCAAAGTGAGGCCTTCCTTGGCTGACCTGCTTCTGGAGGCCCTCCAGGCAGGCTACACTGCAATGGGCCATCTCAATAAAGATTTGCCTGAGTTGTTCCAAAAATTCTTTCTTGCTCACAATTATCTGCTACAACATGGTCCTGAAACCTGGAAAATGGCCACTTCACAGTCACAGGAGTCTGTCTAACCACAAGGATTACTTGTGCATCTTGCTTCCTGACAAAGAAGACAATCAATCATCAGTGGGACTGAAAGAGCAAGCTAAACAGCTTAAATATTACATATATGGAAAAGGAAAGTAGAAAGCTGGCAGGCCTTTGCATCCTAGATTTTCTCTAAACTTAAAGCTTTGTGGTGTGGATGTAAACCACATTTTATTCAGACAAGAGGGTAGGCTGAAAGTTCAGAAGGAAGGTAGATTTTAATTTAATGAATGGCTGAACCAGTGTAGAGAGGAAGCCATCACATGCTGGTAAGGCATTTTTAATAAAATACCTTTAATTAATTTACCCAGCAGATTAACCAGTTAGTGATAATGGTGGGTTGTTTTTTGTTTGTTTGTTTTTTTTATTTTAAGAAAAAACAAAAACTAAGCACTCATGCTTCCTTTTTTATACCAAATTAAAGTTTTATTCATAAAATGTAAAATTATACGAATTATATTATCTTCAATATCCTCGAGCATTGGCTTAATGTTCAGCTTGCGCACAGCATTCTTAAAAAGTCAGTGCTCATTAAAAGAGTTTCACTGTACAGTCATGCCTTACATAACTTTATATACATATAGTATGTATGTATTTATATACATACACCATTCTTAGTGCCTTGAGATCCTTCCCTTGCACTAAATCACTGGAAATGTTAAACACTATTTTGCTGCTGGATTCTTGGTGATTGTATTAGGAATTCAGTGGATAGCACTCTAGAACCAAATCATACTAGGGGAATTGTACTACAACTGCAGTTTAAACATGACTGTTACACTGACATAAATTATGCCTGTGTAGTAGATGAGGTATAATGAAGAATAATAATAACAACAGTGAAGAGGTGTTGATGATGTAAGAAGCATATAGTGTGATGTAACATTAAAAAACAAATAATTAAATAAAATGCTCAAACAGATTTCACTGTAGAGCATTTTGTGGACAATATCCATTTGAAGCCAGTTTTCAAGTCAGTTGGGAAAAGGGTCTCAAACACCTTCAGCATTCCAACTGAGTCTAATGACAAATATCCCAAAACAGAAGACTGATTACATGAGTGGTTCTTTGTCTCAGAAAATCTTTCTGTCTTCACATTTATCTTCTCAGAAGTCTTAAAATTGCTAGATGCATGTGGTCAGCAGTAATATTATGCTTATTCCCCAGTTAGGGTATCCTTACCTGTATTACTTCCAATCCAGTCTCCTTTACCCTCTCATGTTTGTTTCTGTCACTCTGATCCCTATGCTTGCAATATTCTTTTGCAATTCAATTGCAAGATTAAAAAAAAAAACCAACCACACATATTTTGCTCCATCTCCTGCAAGTAAGGTGTCCCTGGGCAGAAAGTTCATCGTCTGTGGTCCTCAGTAAATTTACCATTTTACTCTTAACTGTAGTACTTTCCTGATTAGTTTGTTCAAGAAAATTTAACAGTACTGTAGGCTTGCAATCTATCTGTTTAATGCTTTAAACAGTGGGGTAAAAGCATAACAAATAAGATGCAAAACAAAAGCTGTTCAGATGTACTTCATAGTATCATGCTTGTGTATATTGAAGATCTTATTTAAGTATAATTGATGCCATAACTCTGCAGCAGTAACATTTATCTTTTGCTTGGTTATTCAGGCTTCTAAAACCTGATCTGTCACAGCAGAGGAATCTAATTCTGAGAGGAAGCTTTCTTTTTTTTTTTATTTTAATACTGTCTTAAAAAATAACTTTTTAGTTTGTTTTCTAATTAGACACTCCCAAAGATCAAGAATTAGAGAGTTTGCTTCATCTTTAAACAGCTGGGTTCCCAGCTGGGTTTGTGTAATGACTTCACTAATTTCCTTTCTTTTAATGTGTTTGTTTTCTATTGGTGAGACGCATTGTTTGGAGTTAGAGTTCCTTTGCAAACAGTACTGCTTCCGCTGTTTTACTTATCCTGAAGTTGATTCTACAGCTCTGATTTACAAGCTAACCTGTTTTATCCAAGTCTGCTTTATGATGATCTGTAATGGTTTTTAGGCTTTCTAGTTTTTCAGCTGCTGTTTAGTTTTCAGGGATTTAAAAACATTCTTCCAAGATATCATTAGAAGTTAGCAGAATGCTTTCATATATAATAAAACATCTTTAAGCTAATTTGCTGGGAACTTTAACACCCTCATTAGTAGCTTTCTGTGTCTGGCTTAACAGTCTCACACGTCTGTTGTTCATGAGTCCTAACTTCCGATTAAGGGGACTTCGTTGGAGTTTAGGGTTGAAAAACCTTGATGGTTTAAACTTTGAGTGAAAATAGCACTATAAACTTGTAAGATTTCTAGATTGCAATTAAAAATTTCCATTT
The DNA here is from genome assembly GCA_002631895.1 of Agapornis roseicollis. Classification (NCBI taxonomy): domain Eukaryota; kingdom Metazoa; phylum Chordata; class Aves; order Psittaciformes; family Psittacidae; genus Agapornis; species Agapornis roseicollis. The sequence continues at coordinate 15,249 of NDXB01018605.1, forward strand.
TTATGAAACTGTATTTTCTAGTATGAGAAACATGCTGTGCTCCATGACAGAACTGGACACATATATTTTGGAATTTATTAATCAGAAATGATGTCTTGAGTTTTCAATAATAACCTTTTATGAGTGTGTGAATTTTTGTACTTTCCAGAAAGTTGTCTGGGAAGAAAAATCTCCTGAAAAGAAATTTCCTTTTCCACTTTTGCAGTACAGGGTTAAACAGCTTGAATATTACCCTGCAAAATTCTTTGCTCTCTTCTTTCATTTCTTTAACTGTGTTAATTAAACTTATTATTCTTATTTCACAGAAGGGGGGACTTAAAGAGAGAAAACACCAATGCTTTCTAAATAAATAACAAGACTCTATTTGTCCTTATTTGTAGTTGTCATCTCTGGTACTATCTTTAACTCGTCCCTTCTTTTCCCTTTCACACTATACAACAGCATTCACATAATTGCACATATTTTGCTTTTCGGGTCTCTGTATTTTTTTGGTCTCCAGGGTAGCTCTATCTTTCCCCCTGAAGTCAGAGAAGACAATCAGTGGAAAAGAAGGAATTTCAGGGACCTGCTGACAATTTTAAAGCCCTAGCCAAAAGGGCAGGCCTGAAGTGCCTTTCAGGAGGAAGTACCACACAACAAAAATACATTGTGGCAGGATTACAGCCTTTTCGCTGAGGGATGTCCCTCCCTTCTGCACAGACCACATTGACACCTACTTGCCTCAACATCACAGTCAGAGACAGCCAGTGAAGATTTACTTGAAACACTGTCAAGGTGGAAATTGTTTACACTGAGCTCTGGCGGCAAGTTCAGGCACTTTTCTTTTTTGTCCCTATCAGCTTGTTGCTGCCAGTTCTAAACTTAAACTGCCCTTCAGCTGCCCTTGCTCCTTTTCTTGCTTGTTCCCCAGTATGCCAACTTTCTGCTTTCAATTTAGATCTGATGAAGGTAGATTTTACCTGGAGAAGTTATTTTTGACTGAACACGAGGCAAAGCTAGGGAAAGCCCCAAGACAAATAAAAATCCCTGTCATCCTGTTGTGGAACAAGCACAAAGGCCAGATTTTGAATTGCCTTAATTTAAATTCTGTGGACCATGAGCCTGCTGAATCTCATGTGTCACTCCAGAAACTTGACTGATTTCTCATAGCTACTATTTATATAATAACTGTATTGTAAAGTTTTTAGAGATCCCTCATGACAATACACTCTGCCACTGTATAAAATAAGTTTATCTGGAGATTATCAAAAGCTCAAGAGTGAAATCATAGAGTCCTTAATGTACTGTGCAGTCAACTCTGTTAAGTATAAAAACACTTTTTATTCCACACACCATGAATTGTGTTTCTAAATACTTGGAGTGGTACGCAATCACAGTCACTACTGTAAAGGACAGAATTCTCCTGTGAGATGCTAATGTTCTATTTATAATTTATTGTTGTCTAAAATACATGGCAGTAATTATGTTTATTCTCAGAAACCAAGTGTTCTCATTTCAGGGTGGAGCTCTTTTGTTTTGTTTCTTTGCGAGTAAAAAGTGCAGCCTGTGAAGTAATAATGTACTGTAAGGCCAGAAGGCACAAACATTTCTTCATATGGTCACACTGGGTTTTCAGGTACCTGCTTTATGGACCAGCTGTGCTGTGAACAGTCACAACGAGGGCTGATGGCTCAGAGACAGCGTGGATCTGGCAGGATTTATTAGCTCAGGCACAAATGCAACTATGATTACACTGACACTAAATCTAGCTTAGACCCAACAAGAATAACGTAGAAGAGAAAGAAACCAAACTCTTGTAATTTAAGCTTGTCCTGCGCTGGCCAGAATGGATGTTTTGGCACTGTGTTCCCAAAATTAGGGGTAGAAATTAGAGTGATGCACTGCTTAAAGTTCACTAATGTTGATGAGAAGCTATTTAGTATGTCTACACTGCTAAATTAAAAAAAGGCTGAAGAGAGTGCTGAACCACTGGTTCCCTTTTATTCACACTGTTTAATTGCTGACTTACTCCCTGGATTTGTTTCATAGGGTTTCACTTTGGCTTTTCCCAGAAAATTGTTGTCGAGGGGGTCAGCCTTTGATAGCATGAGCACAGCTGGTCACTTCAACTTGGTTCTTGCATCATTCCCAGGCTGACTTTCATTTAGCAATAGACATTGCTTTATTACTCTCCTTAACTCAAGTTCAGCACAGTTGTGACAACCTAAGCTGGCTCCTGTAGAAGGAATTCAAATCTCATCTTCCAGAATACTGCCCCCTTATAAAGTGTCCTAGTGTCCAATACAGTGCACTGGAATAAGATGAGGGAGTCCAAGACCAGAAAGCTTAGCTGTAGAAACTCCATCCTTGGGGAAAGAAGATGTGAATCCAGGATGATATTTTGAAAAAGAGAAGATATCATACTGTATTATGTCCTGAGTTTGTAAATTAAATAAGCTCTGAAAAAGAAGGAATGTCACAGGAGACTTAACAAGACAGTACCTAATTTCAAAGTGTTCTTTGGCTTTTAAATCAATCTGTGCAATAATGGGATCAGACCTGCCAAGTTTCACACTTATTTACAGTTGCTGTTTATGGAAGACATTTGTAGGATTGTTTTCTGTACCCCATTCTGTTTGTACTTTTGCTGTTAAAGAATAAAATGTATTTGTTCAATCACTATAATTAGTGTATTATTTCAGACGCATGTCTCCGTAGCTACTGTTTCCAGTATCTTCTTCTGCTTAGACTTTTGTGCCAATTAGCTTTTGAAAGTAACACAACTTTAGTTTTCAGTAAAAGAGATTCGTCTCCTCACCAGCTTGTTGATTAAGTAGACATTTAGGCAGATATTCATCTCCTATATCTTTGGCCATCTAAAAATTAGACATCCATCATGGCACATCTCCTCAACTGTCTAAATGTAGTCACATAGTCTAAGCTGGTTACCTAGGCTCCTTCTATAAACAACAGAGAGAAAGATAGTTGCAAAAAGTGATTCATTCAAATTATTTTAGATGGTTACCCTAAGAAGCCTGAAATAAGATCCAAGAAGAGATGAACGCCTACACCTCCTCTCACAAGTGGCATCTAATTTTTTTCAGAACAAGAAACCAAAGCTGTGAAAAGTTTAATGGCATAGGCCCTAAGATACTGTTGTTCAAAAACAATCTTTATGGGCAACTTAAACCCAGTAGACCTCAGAGCTGGAACAGTATTCAGAACTTCTAATCCTCCCTATGATATTCTGCATAGAAGATGACTATTTGTTTTCATTCTTATTACCTAGGTGAAAACAAAAATCAGGATTAAAAGAAGACAAAGGAGATCAATCTCTTTTTCTTCTTATTCTTTTTCCTTTTCTTTTTCTTTTTTTATTTCTTTTTTGTTTTCTTTTTTTCCTTTTTTCTTTTCTGTCTTTTAGGTTAAGAGCTCCCTCAAATACTATTCTCAGCTGGCACTACTTTATGTAATAAATCTAGTATTCTATAATATTTCTGGAAAGTAGAACTAATGTCAGAACTTTATCTATATCCTTCATATTGTTTCTTTCCATTTGCCCCATGACATGTCCTATATCTAACATATTATATAGGCTGCATAAATTACAGTTGTTATCATGGCTCTGTGACTTCTTGAGAACAAACTGAAGTAATATTTTTATTGCTGTTTCTTTTTGCCTGACTCATTTTGTTGCTGCTACTATGAGACTTTCCATTAGTTCAAAATTCACTTATGAGTGAGACTTATGAGCCTACCAATCTAAAAATAAAGTCTAAAGACAAAAAAAGATTGCTTGTCATGTTGGGTCTTCTCCACTTCCCCTAGGCCCAATGACATAATCTCTTAAATATTTTGAAATTCAGAACATAAAGTACTCATTTTTTTCACAAAGCATTTGATTGTTTTGAAGAAACCACACCTCAGAGGCCATCCCACAAGACCTCTGAAAAAGATACTGCGATGAAAAAGCAGCAAAATAAAATAGGAGAGCAGGGAATAACATCTACACTCAACTCTGTGAACCATACAAAATGATCTTTCCTTTTAATGTATTCAGTAACTATTAACAGCCCTTCCTCAAGGGCCTGTTTGCATTGTAATGAAAGCATGTTATGATGTGGTTCCACTATCAGAACCTATTTGTAGGTCTGCAATGCCCAACACCACGATTTATCTGATCTCCATCTATGATATGAATTAGGTGACTCCTCAGTGACTACATAACACATTTTGCACTGGAAAAGTGTGAGAAACATTGAAGATAAAGCATTTGTGATTACTCCGTTACAACATTAAACAGGTTGTCAGGAGCCACCAGCCTAAAACACAAAAAGACCATATGTGGGCACAATGCAAAACTCTTATTTGGACTATAGGTTTTCAAGCACCAGTGTTTTTCTGAAATGGAAAAACACAAAACAAAACAAAACAAAACAAACAAACAAAAAAACCCCAAACCTAAATTAAAACCAAAAATACTAAATGTTGTGGTTTAACCCCAGCTGGCAAGTAAGCCCCACACAGCTGCTCATTCACATATGCCCCTGGAAGGATAGAAGAGAGAATTGGAAGGGTAAAAATGAGAAAACTCGAGGGTTGAGATAGAGACAGCTTATACACGTAAACCAAAAACCATGCAAAAAGCAAAGCAAGACAAGGGATTTATTCACTGCTTCCCATTGGCAGGAAAGTGTTAAGCCATCTCCAGGAGAGCAGGGCTCCATCACATATAACGATTGCTTGGGAAAACAAATGCCATCACTCCAAATGTCCACCCTTTCTTGCCCTAGCTGAGCAGGCATGGGATATTCCTTGGGTTAGTTGATGTCACCTGTCCTTGCTATGATCCCTCCCAACTCCTTGTGCACCAACAGCCTAATCATTGTTAGGGTGGGGTTAGAAGCAGACAAATCCTTGAAGCAGAATAAATATCTCTTAGCAATAACTAAAAACATCAGTGTGTTATCAACATTATTCCCATACTAAATCTAAACCACAACACTATACCAGCTATTATGAAGAAAATTAACTTTTTCTCAATCAAAACCAGGACAAGAACCTAAAACGGCCCAAACCTGAAACGAAGATTATCTATTAAGGACAATAGATGCTAGATAACAGCTAACAGAAATAGAGACATAGCTACAGCTTTGGGGAGGCCAAGCACTTCTGAATGAGTGCTTTAGTGAGCTGTCTATAGGCTCAGACTTTATTACATCCTCTATCTCTGTCCCAGTAAATCTTGAATTCATCATTGAATAGTGATGTACCTCCAGCAGGAGTGTTGTAGGTCCCGATGCCCATGTATTGTCCCAGTGTAGGAAATTCAGCTTTAACTCTCCCATCCATTTTTCCTCAGCATGAGAAAGTAACTGGATTAGAGCTCCCTTTTTCTTGTCAGGTGCTGTCAGCTCTTTTGCTTCTCTTTTCTTCTTTAAAAAACAAAACAGTTTTAAAAACAAATCCATAAAGTATGCATCCTACCTATAATTTTAATGTTATATATATTTTTGCTTTATGGAAATGTTAAAAAATATAGATCCCCAGTTCTCTTAACATGTTATATGATCAGGAAATATCCCTTTTCAGGGATTTTTGCTTGAAGCTAGGGTTACATTAACATGGCCCAGTCTTTAAAATCTTCCCACCTCCAAATCCTATGTAATTTTTGCCTTGCCGGGAAATCTGGTCCATCAAACAATTAGTCTGAAGCTGCCAGAACCCCTTCACCAAGTTCACAGACCTAATCTCTCTCCACAGGACTTTTTTTTAACAACGCAAAAATGCAAGTTCATTTTAAATGGAGTCTGGTTGAAAGCAGAGAACATTTTTTAATTATCTTTTTCTGCTTTTCCAACTAAAAGCTGACTGGAAACATTACGGAATACAGCCACGTAGTATCTTTGAACACATGCCCTATGTTAGAGCACATAGGCTGCAACATTTTTCACTGTTCTATGTTAAATCATGCATTCAGTTGTTTCCATTTATACTGCATCAAAGCAGTTGAAATCCAATTGAAAAGTTTCTTTAGACAGCCATTGTGCAGGAACATGATGTCAATATTAATAAAGGCTGAATTTCCCCTTGGCTCACTTCTTACAGATAAGCTTTTCAATAATACACTGCTTCCACCAAAGGTCTGATGGGACTGGGAATAGTAAAAAACACTAATAAAAGAATGTTGAATGTTTTTATATTAAATTTCCCCACAGGCAAACTGAAAAGCCTACTTAGAGTACGCCAATCAACATGGCACTTATTAAATGTAACAAGAGTCCTGTTACAAAAGATCTTTAAAGCCCCTAAATATGAATTAGAAAATAAAGACAAAAGACAATTACAGATGTATTTCTAGCTTGAAGCCCTGGACACCTCACCTGATACTTACTAACATGACATTCTCTTTGATCTTCAAAAAGACTCCATTTTTATCAGCCTACAGCTATATTTTTATTACTGCTATTTACTGTAGTTAAGAATTTTATCCTGTCCATTTCCAGTCCCTTTAAGTGCATTTTTATGTTTGAGAAAAATACTGTAATTATTTAGAAATAAGCAAACTCAGTAAACAGGGTACAGTACCCACATAACTTTGGGTTGAGTAACATAAGGCAAATGGAAACTTCTGAGTAAAAGTAGTGACCACAGTTAGGCCAGTTAGAATAAGCGCTTATGTCTTCTAATCAGAACATGGAAAACTGAGTGTTTGAAAAACATTTCACTGTGAGGATTGCACCTGTTTCACAAAGGCTCATCTCTTACACCCGAATTTAAGCAATATTTTCACCCTGTCAAGGTAGTGACAAATATATTAAATCTGCCTGTCTTCTGAGATTGCGAACCCCAATCTGAGATTTTGCCTTGGGCACAGCAATAAAAAATAAACTCAATTCCTAAGCATAGGGTTTATTTTCTGCAGATGAAAAGAGAAAGAAAAAAGGTTGCAAGGCACTTTTGCAGGACTGTAGTTTGTCTGTAAACAACCAGTTTAAATTAACCTAAATTGCTGTGAAACATTTACATTTCTTTGAAACTGGGACAATTCCTATAACAGTGTTGGCATTTATGTTAATTTGTGCATATTAATTTGGAAAAAGCGGTGTATTTTATTAAATAATAATAATAAAAAGGAAAATATTAAAGCATTTGTGTAATCCATGCTAACATTAAGTATTTTGTTTAAAACTGTAAGAAAGCAAAAAGCTGTGGTTATCAAAGTCTGTTCTGTGGATCCAGTACTTTTGTAAGTTTGTCACATGCAAACTTAAATGTCATTTAAAAATGCTGACAACACACTAAATATGTTTCCATCACATTTGATGAGTCTGCACTGAAATCCATTGGGATATTTCAGGTGATTTCCTATTTATGTTCAATCATATGTTAAATAAATAACTGCCGTATTTGTCATAAATAAGTCACATATCTATTAGCAGGACAAGAGGCAGTGTCTGACTTGAAATGTTGCTACACAGGCTATGGAATTCTTTGAAACCTTAGCTTAGGACAATTTTGCTTCCCATGGCCCACAACTCTAAAATGTATAAAATAGCATCTAGTGTTTATCAATAAAACTGAAATGGACAGGACTACATGTCTTAACTTCTGAGGTGACTTAACACTGGATAAATATCTATTTCAGTATCAGAGTTTTATTGTATGAGTAAGATGCATATTGTATTCAAAACATTTTAGCACATATTGTTTGGGTTTTGTTGTAGGCTTGCAGAAGCAAACTTGATCGTAGGATCTTTGTAATGCTGCTGGAGAAATAAGTATTTCCCATAACCATATTACACCATATTACAAGAAAAATGCACTTCCGATACATAAACTGGAGAATGAATGCTATTGTTATCAGCAGGTATCAGCTGTAACTCAATGTGATAGCTAGCAAATTTATTCACCAAGTAGCAACAGAATCAGAAAAAGGTCATTTTATTTTACATGCAAATTTGAAACTAATTAGCATTTGATAGAATAGCTGATCTAGAATATGTATGGAGTAATCATAAATTCTATTAAGTTGAAAGATAAACAAAAACAGACTCGTAAAACAAGTTAGGGATTTCAATAGGAGATATATCCTAAAAAAAGTTCAGTAAGGAACAAAACCAGACTGGAGGTATGGTATTGTTTTGGGAAGAGTGATGCATTTGGAGAAAGATGAGTTTGGCCTACTGATGTGGACATTCATTTGAAGAGTGAAATCAAGAAAATGCAAGAGAGCAAAAAGCAGAGGAAAGTACACAAAAAAAAAAAAAAAAAAAAAAAAAAAAAAAAAAAAAAAAAAAAAAAAAAAAAAAAAAAAAAAAAAAAAAAAAAAAAAAAAAAAAA
>NDXB01018605.1:24708-36414 GCA_002631895.1 Agapornis roseicollis
GTGTGTAATGTGGGGGGGGGGGGGGGGGGGAAATACATATATAAATATTAGACATTTTCAACAAGTAGAAGATAACTTAGCCTTTTCTGCCACTACTTATGCTCCCACTTCACGTTTTGATAGTGGCATCTGAGCAGAGACAAGGCTGTTAAACAATCAATTGAACATTTGTTTCTCACTTCACATTGATATCCCAGGAGAAGGGATGTTGTCCAACAAACACCAGTCTTATATGTAAATAAGACACAAGATTTCTATTCCCTTCCCCTCTCCTCTTTCCTCCAGTGGTAACCTGCAAGGGGAAAGAAAGGGGAATTTCTCAGTCAAGACTCCTTTTCTTTTTCCTCATCTACCCCTCAATGAAGCATATGGGTTTCCAAATAAAGCACTAGAACAACAGTCTCTTCTTCTTGTCAGATAATTTTGAAATTTTTCATGAACACTATTACATTTTAAGCTAAATATTAATTCAGTCTAAGTAGGTGTAATTCTTAACTTTATTCATCTGATATTTAAGAAAAGTAAATTAAAACTGGCCACCAAGCAGTTGTCAGGAAGAAATCTGATCATATTCACAAAGTTTAACTGCTAATAAAAATTAAATAAAAAAGTAATCTTTTCCAAAAAGACATCTAAAGGGAGACTCACAATGAGTCAGTGATAAAATGGCTTGCACTTCCATGATATTAAGCAGGCCTGAGCAAGCCGATCTCTCTGCAATAGCTTTATCAAGGCTGCTTGTTGATTGATAGCAGGAAACTGCATAGTTTTCTGCTTCCTTGTGTATATACAGGATGCCAAACATATCTCATTAAGAACATCTGCACTCTTTTCTCAAGAGTTTTGAAGAGTGCAAAGCAGCAGGGCCAAAAGCGCTGCCATGTAGATTCTGCTACCATAAGAGGTAGCCTGCTCCACTGCACCAAGCAGAGCTGCTCTGCAGATAACCAAAAAGGCAGCTAATCGCTAGGGAAGAGTGAATCTACTAATCCACTAACACCTTCTCTTTCCTCCAGTAAATCCACACCAGAGAGTAAGAGGGATAATGAATTTTTTTATCAAAAATAGTGAGAAAATAAATGAGCAAACTCTCAAGCTTTAATAAAAGGAACTTGGAAATTAGTAGCGCTTTTTCCGATTACACTTACACTTAAAATCCTGATGATTTTGAAAATATGAAGCAAAACGAAGTTCTGTGCAAAATCAGAAGGTGCATCACTGTCATTACTATTACCAACTCAGACAATGTCTTTAAAAGCATTCTGTGTTCCAAAAAGGGACTGATTTGACTGCTTCATCTGCAAACTTTCTGATTTGCATTCTGATTTTGCAAACTTTAGGTTTTCAGAACTCAAATAATAATAATAAATAAATAATAATTCAAATAAATAATAATTCAGAACTCAAAGTTGGCACCACCAAACAATTATGCCACCTCTCCATAGGTCTTGGATAGTGAATAAACCCTAAATGGAAAAGGAAAAAAAAAAAGTTTCCTTGCATACAAGGGCAGGGGAGGAAGAGATGGAATAATTAGCTGGTTGCTATAGTAACACAGATAGAACTAGGACATCCCACTCACATGAAAAGTTTATCTTAGATTTTGGTTAAGTATTCCTAATATAGCTCTTTTTCTTGGCTTTGAAAATCATAAATTCACAGTTTTGCTGTGATTACAGTGAAAACTCACTTAGATTTTCCACAGAATCCAGGTATCAGCAGACACAAAACTTCAAAGTTGCCAGGGTAAACCTCACCGGGCATCTGTACACCATAAAATAAGAGCACTGACAGGCAAGAGTAGCAAATTCAAGATGGAGCTGTCTCACTGCTCTTCCCATTCAACTGTCACTCCTGAAGTTTGACTGAAATAATAAAGTCTGTGTAAGACTGCTGTCTATCCTGAATGCCTTTTTCTCCCAAATACCAACAAGTTTGTCCACTCAGAATTTATCACCTTCAAGAGCTAACTGTAAATTACCCTGGGAAATTTGAAAATGCTGCTTGGAGAATGACACAGTGCTCGACACTGCACAGAGGCATTAGAGGCTTGCCTTAAATGACTGCCTTTGCAACCAGGCAAATCATGTAGTATGCCTACATAGATGAAAAATCAGTTCTGAGCTCTACTGTGCTGCTGTGCTGCTTTTGGATCATTGCTATCTTAGATACAGCCAGGTATGACCAGTGTGTGGAAGAACTCAGGGTCATCCATGTAGACTGTTCTTATCAGTGAAAGGGAGACAGTATTTAACACCTTCACAGAGACACTTGAAGATAACTAGAGTTAATGGTTGATCCTACCATTTCCTTACCTTTCACAAATGTTCTGGCTAGTACATCCCAGATTCTCCCAGTGCTGAAAAAGCAGCTGGCTTTTCTCCTGAAATGTTGCATTATGCACAACTAAATGTCACAGAGTCTTCAGCTGGAAAACAGAGTCCTGAAATTTCAGGCAGAATCTGGCATGTAACCAGGCTTACTCTGCAGTCTTTTCTAGACTGATTTCCAAATAAGTGATGCACTGGTTTGTTTTGCCGGAGTCATAAAAATTATCACCAGCTAAACAGCAAATTCTTTTGAAAATTTGGCTTCTAAGTAAACCTTAATTTGTTGTTTCATAAATTGGCAATAATCATGCTCATGTGAGACCTCTCAGTGGAAGTTTCTCTAGGAGTATAAGGTATTATTAATAGCAATTGCACTTTTATTGATAACATGATCCTTCATCTGTCAAAAGTGGATTAATTCTGTTGAGGCAAATTCAATACTATTTTAAAGTACATACCAGATTTATCAGGCTCCTTTTCTTTCTGTGGTCTTTTTTTCCTTGTTGCCTGGTTGCTATTTTTCTAGCTTTTGCTGAGCATATTAAACACTTCAGAAAATAAACTTCCACATACATTTCTTCACCTACTCGCTACTCACTAGCCATCTCTGAAAACCACGATTCATCTTTGGAAAGTAAATACATGATAAAATTAGTATTTTTTTCTGATACTCTAGAGTGACATACATAATCATTCATCCAAATACGGATCAGATGGACATATCCTAGAGGAACAAGAAATGAAAAAGAAACAATAGGGTTTTTTTAAAGAAATCAATAATTGAAAGAAAGAAATTTTGGGTTTTATTGTTATTTTTTATATATATCTATGAAGTTGAGAAAATTTGAATTTAAAAGCTCTGTTCTCGGTGAGACACAATTAACATTAGAAGAGATGATTAGAAGAGGAGTAATTTTTGCTCAAACTATACTGACAAGTAGGCTAGCTTCTCCCAGAGCAGAAGAGCACTGAAGGTGGGGGTATAGAAATGATTCCTCTCTATTGAAGTGTTCCAAAACTAATGTAATTCACAGAGGTCAATTCTATTAGTATTCAACTCCTTCCAATAAATAGGCTAGCACTAAAGGACTAATGTGAAGCTTAGGATGTATTTTTCATATAAAACTGTAAATTTTCTACAATCAGAGCCATGAGCTCTGGGTAGAGCCTCTCGTTTAAACAGCGGATGAACATGGACTCCAATATCACAATTTAGATGCAAAAGCCTATATTCTAGTTAAATCCTACTTTAGTCACCTAAGTCTTTTTATGGCCCTACTTGTATTAGACAATTAGAACTATCAATTAGGCAACTTGTGTTTTCTAACTATGGTAAAAGAATTCAGATTTTGCATCACTAATTTCAGAACCACCAACTATGCACTGCTTGCTATGAAATATTTGTCAGGTTTCGAGGATCCAAATAATTCAGAAAAAAAAAAAAAATTGAATTATTCAGTTTAATGTATAAAAGTATGATTTTCACCCTCTATTGATTCTATCTTGTTTTATATGAATAGCCATGCTTTCTAATTAAAACAAGTGACAAGCCTTACAACGATCTCATATGTGCCAATACATCTTAAACCTAGGTGACCTGAAAAAATATCCATAACATTAACCTTTACCTGTTATCTTTTTTGCTACTGTAAGCAAAAAAAGAAATTTCAACAAAAAATTGTTTAGTACAGAAAGGACATAATTGCACATCTTCCTTTGCTAATAAATGACTAATTGGCCATCCATTCACTCACTTCGTATTAATTGTTAAAAGATTTATCATGATGAACTAACGTATTATTAATATCCACATTATATGTGTATCCATGGAAATTCCATTGCAATATGGCGTTTAACTAATGTACCATTATTTTTAAGTTAATTATTGTAGCATTAGAAGTAACTGTGAAGAAAAGACTGAGGGATTTTTTATTGTATCATAGAATCATAGAATAGCTAGGGTTGGAAAGGACCTTAAGATCATCTAGTTCCAACCCCCTTGCCATGAGCAGGGATACCTCACACTAAACCGTGCCACCCAAGGCTTCATCCAATGTGGCCTTGAACATAGCCAGGTATGGAGCATTCACAGCTTAACTGGGCAACCCATTCTAGTGCCTCACCACTCTTACAGGATAGAATTTCTTCCTTAAATCCAACCTAAACTTCCTCTGTTTAAGTTTGAACCCATTACCCCTTGTTCTGTCACTACAGTCCCTAAAGAAGAGTCCCTCCCCAGCATCCCTATAGGCCCCCTTCAGATACTGGAAGGCTGCTATGAGGTCTCCACACACCCTTCTCTTCCCCAGGCTGAACAGCCCCAACTCTCTCAGCCTGTCTTCATATGGGAGATGCTTCAGTCCTCTGATCAATCTCGTGGCCCTCCTCTGGACTTGTTCCAACAACTCCATGTCCTTTTTATGTTGAGAACACCAGAACTGCACACAATACTCCAGGTGAGGTCTCACAAGAGCAGAGTAGAGGGGCAGGATCACCTCCCTCGACCTGCTGGTCATGCTCCTATTGATGCAGCCCAGGATACGGTTGGCTTTCTGAGCTGCCAGCACACACTGCAGTCAGCTCATGTTCATGTTCTCATCGACCCCCACCCCCAAGTCCTTCTCGGCAGGGTTACTCTGAATCTCCTCTTTGCCCAACCTGTAGCTCTGCCTGGGATCTGGCCTGTAATTCCCCGGGTCATCCATTTTCCCCTTCTTGAAAATGGGGGTTATATTTCCCTTTTCCAGTTGTCGGGAACTTCACCTGATTGCCATGATTTTTCAAATATGATGGCCAGTAGCTTAGCAACTTCATTTGCCAGCTCCTTCAGGACCCGTGGATGGATTTCATCATTTTTTCTTTAAAATAATTTTATATCTTATAATATTAGAAAAGCAAATCCAGGGAGAGAAAAGGTGAGGATCTTCATTTTATTTCCAAAGCATCCTTCATTTTCAGCTTGTGTTTATGATTTTTTTAAATGGCAAAAATCACAGTACAGTCATTCTGCTACAAAGTAACAGCTGCCTACTGTGGGAATTAATAGTTCTCCACTTCTTGAAGGTTGTAATGAAGAACATAAGAAAATTCAAATTTCTCTTATGTTAAAATGGAAAACCAACAATTTCTCTGATCCATATAGACACTAAATAGGTAAATCTGTCTAGAGAATAGTAATCATTATTCTTCCTGTTTGCCTTAGCCTTGGTTAAGAAATTAGATTTTTCGTATTCATGATGTATGTTTTTTTCTTTTTTTGCTTTGAGTTTCACAGGTATATGCTTATTCAGTATTCAGTTTGTGTCTGTGTGTATACATACATGCACACACACATATACACAGTTTCTTCAGGTACGGGGAATTGCATTGTTCAATTTGAAACTTTGACAATAATTCCAGTTAGAATTTCATTTATAGGCAACAATGTTAGGTTTTAAATGACTGGATTTTTAAAATGAATTTTTAGTTACAAGAATACAGCTATTAAAAAAACAAAAACAAAAACAAGCAAACAAACAAAACTACCCCCAAACAAACAAAAAAACCCCTGGGTTCTCAGTGACTGGGTTTTGTGCCTGCAGATCACAAGCATACTACTGTGTGAGCAGCACCTTAGTCCCTGGCACATTTTGGCTTTGTGCAGAGCTGCATAACATTTCTCAGTGTTTGTTTACCATTACCAGTATCCTTTCACAGCAGAAGAATTCTTGAATTTTAGGCTTTAGAACTTTAATTTGCAGCCACCTCTTTAGATAAGTCCAGATGATCAATGCTCTGAGTCAGTCCTTCCTTTTACAGTTTCATTTGAGTGTTTTCTAAAGAGTTTGAAGGGCATGCTTTTGAAAAACTTGCCTTTGAAAAAAATAAGAAAAGCAGTAGCACATCAACACTGCTTGTTAATAATACTGTTTCCACCCTCTTCTAGAAGGTTGTTAGATCACAATCTGAGATCAATGGGATTTAAACTTTGTTTAGGTACTTTCCTAAATAATTTTAATTCATCTTCACAGAAAAATAAAAATAGAATCTGGCTTTGAAATCAAAATAAATTGTCATACCAATACTTCAGTGAAATTTCCATAGACTTTTTACCTGTCTTTGAAATCAGTTGTGTTTAAGACTGTAGGATTTCTTAAACCACTTTCCTTGATTTCAGGAAGCTCACAGATTTTGGATTGTGACTGTTAGGAAGAAGCAAAGAAACATCCTTGGAACACCCAGCATCGATGCTCAAAGTGTTCACAACGATATTAAAAATGTAAATGAATGATGAAAGATCGTGCTGGAAACATTCCCGTACTCAAATATCAAGTATGGTGTAGAAAACTTGTTAAGTAAATAATCTATATCAAACATTATGTTAACCAGCTTTTATTGAGAGAAAAAAAACTACTCCCCATCTGACAATTGTGATGATACTGATCAGTAACCAACATTGCAGACTGTTGGCTGATGCTGAAGTTAAATGCATATGACAGAAACAGCAGCAGTGATGGATGGCTTTGGATCTGCTGAACTGACAAAATGCTACAATGCTTAGGATGCTTGGTTGTCAGTAAAAACAGGCAACATAGGGACATGATATTTGAAGTCTTTACATGACATAATATGAAATGATGGTCAGCACTGAACCTTGACTACTTGACATTAACAGCCTTAATTTATATGTAAGAATCTGCCTACCACAGCTGTGATACAGGTCATTTGCTGAAATATCAACATAGAGTACAAACTAACATACAGAAGTTGAAGATGATGTAGCTACAAAAACTTACAAAACTTTTGCACTGACAACAATGTACTGTGGGAATTATTTGTGTCGTACTTCTCTAGATCTCCTTTTAAAACTAGGAAAAAAACCTCTCACACATGTTCTGGGGGCATGATTCCTTTTTTGTACTTTCACATAACTTAGAGGAAATAAAGAAATAAAACTAAAACCAAATATACAAGTCAGTGGCTCATAGAATTATAATGAAATGCATAGTTGTTTCTCTACACCAGGTTACCATTTATGTCCATCCATTGTTAGTGGTTTCATTGCATTGGCATCCTATGGTTGGCCATTGAACTTTTTTTTTTTTCCCCATTTTGGTCTTACTATACTTTTGTGCTCTTTTCTTTCACTTATAGCTATCTCCTTCAAACAAAATCCATCAAGTCAGTTTAGGAATTCACATTATTATTGCCCCAATTTTTGGGTCATAACCCTTTTCCTTATTTTGTCTGTCCTTTGGAGAAGATCCTTTTTTTATTTTATACAATGTCTAGCTGTTATGGTTTAACTTCAGCTGACAACTAAGTACCATGTTGCTGCTCCCTCACTCTCTCCTCTCCCTGATGGGATGGGGAGGAAAATGAGGGGAAAAAAGGTAAAACATGTAGGTTGAGATAAGAACAGTTTAATAACTGAATTAAAGTAAAATATTATTATCATAATAATTAATAGTGATAGGAAAAAGAGACAAAGGAATAAAACCCAGGAAAAATATGTGTAATTGCTCACTGCCTGCTGACCACTACCCAGCCTGACCCGAGCAGCAATCAGTCCCTTCTGGGTGACTCCCCCCCAGTTTATATACTGGGCATGACGTGCTGTGGTATGGAATACCCCTTAGGCTAGTTTGGGTCAGGTGTCCTGTCTCTGCTTCCTCCCGGCTTCTTGTGCCCCTCCTCACTGGCAGAGCATGAAAAAATGAAAAGCCCTTGATCAGGGTAAGTGCTACTGAGCAACAACTAAAACATTGGTGTGTTATCATCATTATTCTCAGACTAAATCAAAAACACAGCACTGTACCAGCTACCAGGAAGAAAATTAACTCTATCCCAGCCAAAACCAGGATGCTAGCATATATGGATCCTGTTTTTACCTAATCATCTGGTAGCATCATAGTAAATAATATTGTAATGGAAATGTTAAGGTATAAGGGAAAATGGTTTCATATATGCTCTTGTGCTGGGTGGATTCAAGGCCAAACCTACATTACTTCCTTCCTTTTAGGTATTACCCCAATGACCTCTGAGCTGACATGGGCTCGGGGAGACAGGGGCTGGTGGGTGGGGGGAAGAGGCAGCGGCTGAAAGGGTGATCTGGCATCCTTCCTGGTTTTTGTCATTCTGATATCCTACCTCTGTTCTGTAGCGTGGGACTCGCCCACATGGCTTTAGCTGTAGAAGAGTTAAATATCAAGAACTGCATCTTCTGTAGTAAAGAAACAGATACATCCATAAAATTATTCAATTCCTCTCACTCAGGCTTCCACTTTAGGATTCAACAAATTGCTTCTGGAGACACCTGGCTCACTTTTTAAAACCAGAAACCTATTTGACCGAAAATCACAGTAAATAATTTTTTTCTACTTGTATTTTCTATCCAAATTATTAGCCAAATTAGCCAAATTATTCTATCCAAATTATTTAGCCAAATTATTCTTTTGCGTTTCTACATAGTCATAACAAACGTGCATTAGGTTAGACTCAGATTTTTATTTTTTCATTTTTTATTTGAAAACTTGTTATGCTTAAATTTCAGTGTTTTATCTGATACACAGTCATATTTGTGGAAGGGAAAATTATTTGTAGTTTCCAATAAATGTTGACTTTGCTGAAGTCTTTTTTGTTGCCTGGAGAAATAATCACGGGTTTGGTAAATATCTGTAAAATTGGATCTTGTACATACACAGCAGTGTTTTCAATACAGGGTGGAGACAAAGTATGCTTTTAAAATAAACTTACCTGTCTTTTATTACCGATGCACTTTCTCCTTCCCAGACTTCATGGTGGGAAGTATCATCCTTCTCAGTCACCCTAAGACTGAATAAAATTAGGAGTTCTGACCTATTGATTGTAACCAGAAAAAAAAAAAAGAAAAAAAAAAGAAGAGATATGCTGTTTTATAGGTGTTAGGTGTGGTAGTATTGATACTGCAAGTGAGAAAATTAATTTTTAAGTTTAAAGACAAAAGTTCAGAAATAAAACCATTAGGAACTACAGATCATTCCATCAAGTATAAGATAGAAACAGGACGTAAAAGAAGAGAAAGGGAGAACAATAATAGGAATACTAATAGAAAAACAGATCCAACGTACCTGCATTGGTTTTTGTGATTAGTGTTTATTAAAATGCTGTGGATACAGATTATCTTTCTTTCAAATGCTCTGCTTATTATTGCTTCATTTGCCTTGAAGTGATAACTGCAAGCTCCTAAACAAATGGATTTCAACATTGTCTACATTTCTTCTACCATCCTTTTCTGTGACAAGTACCCCTGTAGAATGTTATTTTGAAAGTCCTCTGTTAATCACAAGGTCTTCCTTTGTATGTCTTGTACAGTGCTTGTACTGCCTACAATTTCTCTCTTATGCTAACAGTCTACTAGGACAATATTTCCTAGTATTAAAAATTGCTGTACTTTCGGAAATAAATTTTACTGTGATTTTATTGTATCATTTATATTTTTGTATTACACACTCTAACATATGGCAGAATCAGTGGCTTTGCCACAGACTTCCTAGGTGACCTTTTGCACAAGTACATCTAGGTTACAGCTATCTAAATAAATTAAAGGTGGGCAGGCATGTTCCTGGGAACTGAGGCCCTCTGGCATGGAACACCCATATCTATGCTAATAAGACTGGGTTTTTTCTCTAAGGCAGGGTAGATGTTTGCAAACTGTCCATTGGTAATGGTCTTTGGACTTACCTAACCCCCAAATTAATAACACAGTTTGTAGGGTGCTAGTTAGATTAGCCAAAATCTTGTCAGAAACTGTTCTAAACAGACAGTAACATTTCCAGACATTGCTTAATTTCCCAGTAGAGGTGCATCTTGTAACTCCACACATGAGATTTCTAAAACTATCATGATACAGATGGGTATACATTACAATTCTAAGAAAGTTTACAAACTGGAAGTTAGTTATGCAGATGCCTATGAAAATCCCACTGCCTGACTTGTTGCATTATGTAATTGCATCTTTAGATGGTTATGTGCATTTTAGAACATCTGGCTGTAAAACAGGATTTATAGTTCCGCCTTTGTTTGTCTTGCAGCAATCAGAGAATGACTACACTGCTGTCTGTAGCCATGGACTAGAAATCCACATATTTACGCAGGCTCCTGGTCAGGTTTTGCAGCCAGTGCTGAGCTCTGTACTATGACAACACACAAATTATACACAAGCTAGTCAATTAAATACTCAGTTAGGTATGTCTATGAATTGTATTAATGATACAGATGTTACACATACAGAATCAGGATTATCTCTCTGGGGTAAGGAAGGTAGGTGTGACTTCTTTGCTCACACAAACAACAAATTTACAGTCCAGCACCTGTGGTGTCACAATTATTCTCTCCCATATGGAGAGCTGGTTTTTGTTTCAAGAGGTTATGGAATACTGAATGATGTTGTTGAGAAACTATTTTCAACCGGCCATTTGCAGGTCCAAATCTACCTAGAAAACCCTACAGTGACAGTCTGGAAATTCCCCACTTTTTATTCACAGTTTCGATGTTATAATCTTGTGCTGACAGGAGCTAAAACAGATCTTTTGTTTTAACAGTAATCCCCTAATTGCTCAGTTATTACAATCTATATGTTTGCTATGTATGAAGTTTTGCTATTTCTAATAAATTGTGCTTATTTATAATTACCTTCAAATTGCCTTTACTTTCACTATTGTTCTAAATGTGTTTTGTTTTGTTTTGTTGTTATTTTTTTTCTCATGTGTTCCCACCATAATGACTTCAAAATCTTAATTCAGTAATGTAGCTAGACTACTTCTCTGAAGGTTTGAAAAGCACTGAGGAATGCCTGATGGATGTATCAACTACCAAAGTCTGATATATGAATTAAGATATATAGCGAGATCTCCCTAATGAACACAAAAGCCATTTGCATTAATTTCAGAGTGAACTGTCATGCTTACAAACTTTTCACAGTAGCAGTGTTGCATTTTGTTGAAGTGGCAATTTCATAATTCTCAGAGATGGTACACTCATTACTCTATGGCAACATACAGATACTCTCCAGTGCCTTTACTAGAAATAGTTACATGATGCTACTGAGTAGTTTGCCCTCTTTCCTCTCAAATTAGAATGAAAGGAGAAAATAAATACTCAAAATCAACAATGAAATCAAGAATGCAGTTATGGTGCAGACCTTCTTCTGAGTGCTCTTTCTACTTACTAGTACATGCCATCTCCTATCCTGTGCACGTTGCTGAGGGCAATGACAGTCTCACTGGTTTTCAGCTCTTCAGTCATTCTGCCTTACTCTGCTTCCTGCATAGAGCAAGTCACATGGGCTTGGGCATTTTTCCTACTTTTTTTTTTTTTTTCAGCAGTTCAGGATTTTTTTTTTTCACAATTTTCAAAC
>NDXB01018605.1:36497-77825 GCA_002631895.1 Agapornis roseicollis
TTTTTTTTTTTTTTCAGCAGTTCAGGATGTTCTTTATTAACAATGTTCAAACCTCAAGTGCTTAGTTCACAGGGCAGTGTGGTTAGATCAATACTGCTAAATAAAACAAGACAAGAGACAAATGCCTATCCCTGCAGGCAAACAGGCTGAAGAATCTTGCATCTATAGTACTTAGGATGAGCAAATGTGCTCTGTCCGCACCATGGAGCACACTGTTCTGGAGTTCCTCAGGGCCTGGTGTGGTGTTTCTACTGATCTGGCACTAATCCATGTGTTTTGCACCCCTTGGCAACCTACACTGCTTTAAACAGTGCAAGGGCTTTGATACAACTCAGCAGAGATGCTGGCATTCCTGTAATGGGAAAACTAAGATCCTGTGTTGCCTACTGTGGGATTTTGCACAAGGGGATTTAAAGGTTACTAAGGCTGCAAAGTTTCCTGGGATAAGCTGAAGAACAACTGTGGCTGGAGAGAGCAACATATGAGATAGACTTATCCTGGACTGTCTTTTGAGAGATATCCCTAAATATCCACTGATCTCTGCTTGGGTATTATTTTGAGGAAAGCTTCTTGGAGCAGTCCAGAATACAGCCAAAGAATGAACCAACAGAGAAACAATGTGAAGAGACAGGGCAAAGACTTCTATTATTCAAGTTTTTGTCCTAGAGCTGTTTTGTTTAGGAAGGTGGCCATACATCTTAGACTGCAAGTGCAGGGCAGGTATGGGATCAAGGCAGTATTTTTTGTTAAAGATGCTTCAGTGAAGGTCCGCATTTGAACTCTGAAACCTGGATAAGGAGAAAGATGAGGCTTATTCACCTGTCAACGTGCATCCAAATCTGACTCTGATCTGTGAATAAGGTTGGTGATGCTGATCACGCAGAGTCCTCCACCCTCTTGTATCAGCCCCTGCAGCAATGTTACATCATTAATGCTGGACAGGCTTCCCTGAAGGTTGTTGAGATGTGTAGGATGCCTGTACTTAATCTCAGAGAAAAGGTGAGCTTGCATTGTCTGAATTACAGGATCCTTGGATGAGCAATGTAGACATATAAAGTCCAGATTTCATGGTTTGTCATACCTCACATATAAGTGAGAAAAGTAGAGTCTGATACGTACGTGTCTGCTGTACTGACTGCATTAGGCTTACATTCCCCTATACGACACCCAGAAGACAGACTAGAGAATTATGTCACGGGAAAGTATTTCTTTAAATTAACAAAGTCTTATGCAAGATATGTTTTGCTTTGGTTTTTTGGTTTTGTTTCTGTTTGTTTTGTTTTTTGTTTTTGTTTTTTATGGTAATTATTTTGTTTCAAGAGAAATCCAGCCAATCTATTTAGCCCAAGTACTTCTGTAAAGACAGAAAAACAGATGGAGGAAACAAGGAAAACAGTCACTGATTCAAAAAGCTTATTGTATTTAATACAGATTTTTTTTATTAGTTTTGTGTGTGTGTGATTCTAGGAAATTTTGTCCTTTGAAATAAAAAAGCACTCCCTTTTAGAAAAGAAATGTTTTAGTTACAATTGGGTGTCCTTTTTAAGCAACAAAAGTATTTTCTGCAACTCCCAATTGGTTGGGTCTTCTCTTTTTAACACTGAGTAATTTGCCTTTTGTCAAGCATGAACCTACTTTTATGAACAGCAGTTTAAAAATAAACATAGCCCACAACATACACCTGACAAGCTTTTTGTGGTGTATGTTGTAAGCAGATCCAATGACATGCAAACACCTGAACCTCATTTTTAAGATATCAGAGGTCATTTAAGTGAATGCACAATTAAGGTATTTTTATGAGTTTGATTGCATCTCTCTTGCGTATGTTTTTGAGGACTGAAGAAGAGGGTCATAAAATATTGCTTCAAAGATAACTCCCTGGCAATTCTGGGAAAGTCATCATAGCATTTACAACAGATGAGTAATGGAGAAGAAGAAAAACAACAGTGTAAGCAACTAGGAACATAAATTTAATTTAAAACTTACAGTTTATAAGTACTTCAGCCACATAGCTGAATGTCCAGAAAGAAAGAAGTAATCCTTATCTAATCGTTATCATTTTTTTCCTGTGTTTGTGTTCCTGTCATGTAAGTTTCTTGGGGCAGGGAATGTTTATGTATTGTCTAGCATTGTAATAATTTAGTCTGGATTTAATGAATTTGAGTGATGTCTTAAAATAAAAATAATAAACATAGTCTTACTTTGATGTAGATACCCAGAGACCATTGATACTTTGCAAAGTTTTTCCAATTTGGTTTGGCTACAATCTTCCCATAGTTGCAGTAATCTCACTAGATGGGAGCAAGTGTGGGTATGGCAATGAGAAATCTTTGAAAATCCATGTATACAGTAAGAAGTTCCTGTAGTGTCCACTGAAGGACTCAGATATTTGATGCATTGTATGGCAAAACACTCCACATTACCTAATCCAGAGGGAGGAAGGAGTTAATCACAGTTTAATTTCCCACTCTGCTTTCTTTGGGTAAATGACAGAAGAGTCTGATCGTGGACAGAAGAGAAGATATGTTTGCAAGTATTGTGCTACCAACTATTGTACAATGTGGTTAACCCTAAAATAAAAATGCATTTTCTATGTATTTTTTGGCTAATAATGACTTCCAAACTATAGCCTTGAATGTGTGAGAAGACCTCAAGATCATTTCTTTTTCTTTTTTTTCCTTAAAGCCATTCCACCACTTACACATAAAGACATTAAAATCTGTCATTTTTTCATTTTGAGAACAATGTTATGAATAGAAAATGTTGCTAAGGAGCAACTTTTGCTCAGCACTGATTCCTCCTTCCCTCCTGCTTGTAATGAGGATTGCTTTTGAAGATTATTAGGATAGTGTTTTGCTATTGCCAAGGCACTGACATGAACACTTCCATGCTTTCATGAATGCTTTTTTTTTTTTTTTTTTTTTTTTTTTTTTTTTTTTTTTTTTTTTTTTTTTTTTTTTTTTTTTTTTTTTTTTTTTTTTTTTTTTTTTTTTTTTTTTTTTTTGGGGGGGGGGAAGGAGGTGTTGACAACAGGATTACAATGATTAAATGTATATGTTCAAAGTAGGTCAGATAAATCCTCACCTGAATGCAGAGAAATTTTCACAGGGATGTTGGGGTGACTGTTCAAACTCAAATAAAATCACATGAATCACACGTTTCCTGTCTTTTGAAGAGGAGGAGAAACTCTGATGAATTTTTTCACCTTACCACAGCATAATAAATTCTTATGGAAACATTCTTCTCCATTAAAAACATAACCACAGATCCACAGTGTGTTGCAACTTATGCTTTTAAAGTAGTACTACATCAAAGTGTTCTGCAAACATTGCATAGCCACACAGGAAGACAGCACATGGTCATTAGTTTACTGTCACATCTCCCCTTACATTAATGACTCACAAGTTCCTCATATGGACAGAAGTCTTAGAGAATATGAGTTATCATGCATTTCTGCCTCATTTTCAGAACATCCAGAGCTTTTTCAGATGTTATGAAAAAATTCAAAGGCATTACTATAGCTTCCAGGGAATACCCTTGTCTCTAAAACACATAATGAAAATCAAAGTGAAACAAAAGGCAGTTTCTTTGTTGTAAAATACTGTGTGAGTTGCAGTCTCATGCTCCAGAAGAGATATTTTATCTTTTCACCTCCTCAGCCCATACTGAGTACCTAGCATAGTTATTAGGATACCATATCAGAGGCAAAAGAGCTTTCGGATCTGCCTCAAAGGACATCTATGTGATTTACATTAAAACATTAAACTTCATTTATCTGGAAATATCTTCACTTGTCAAAGAATAAGACTGAAATTCCTAGGAAATTTCTCTAGGAGAAAAACCTGTAGAGAGGAGTTTTCAGTGTTATTCTTTGGAAATCAGTGGAGTTAAGAGCTGAAATAATGTGCTTTAAGCCTTTACCTAATAACAGAGGAATTTCAAAATAAAGAAGTGTCCTCATTAGGTATGACAGTTGTTGTATCAGGCAGAATACCTACCACAGCACTTCGGTTCAACAAATATTCAAAAAAAGCATGTAAGCTCCTATCTAACTTGCTGTAGAAATACTCAATTGTAGTTAAGTTCTGGGAACTATGTGTTCCAAGCTTTACTTTAGTGCTTAGGCCAGGCAAACAGGTTTGAGTGGACTATAAATCTAAAATATTCTACCTATTATATAGGAGGATTACACTGTCTCAAATTACAGCAGGATAATATAATTTAGTGGTCTTAATCTTAGAAAAATATTCCATACACTAGTTGCTCCCTACATGTTGTATTAGCTCTCTTACTGGGTGCAGGGAATTAATAGTTCTGTGAATTTCTAGAACTTTTTACAGATATAAAAATAAAAAAAATAAAAAAAAAGAGACTGTTTTATTTCTCCTGGTATAGTACATATGAGCTTGAGGTTTTCTTGGTTGGTTGGTTGGAGGGGTTTTCTGTCTTTTGCCATCATTTGCAGACATTTAATACTATTAATTGTAATATTCATTTAGGATTTGTCTTCTAAAATGGAAAATAATTGTATGTATTTATGCACTTAAATATTTTTTCCTATTATTACACATATCCTAACACAAGTCTTCTGGTTTTGACTTGGTGTTATTTGTTTATTCCCCCTCTCTTTATTGAAAGAATTTTCCATCTTTTATTCTTTAATTTTGTCCTTTTCAAAAACTGACCAATCATGTGTTGGTTTTTGTCAGTAATTATGTTGCCAATGGAGCTTTCTCCTGCTTCATCTGAGCTGTGACTTACTAGGATTTTTAATTCACTTAACTTTTTAAACATCAGGAACTGGTAAATAAAATACTAACATTTCATTTAGCATCCACTTTGAGCAGATTTTAATAGCCTTGTGGCCAGTGAATCAACAGGGTTTTGCTTAGTGGTAGGATAGGAGGAAACTTTGACATAAAATATGCTAGGTTAACAAACACTTCATAAAACGCAGTAAACAAATTGAAAAGAGAAATTTGAAACCCAAATAGAAAAACTTCAACTGTGTCAATGTAGAAAGAAACAGCTGTCATTTTTGTATTTTCACATGGCAGATTTTAACTTGAAAGAATTTTTCTCTTTTTTTTTTTTTTCTTCCTGGAAATGAATCAAACAAGTTTTTCCATTAGTTTTTGTATAAATGAGCTTTTGTTTATTGTATATTATCATTTATAAAACAGGTGCTCTAAACTATGCTTTTGATATCTTTGCATTGTAAAATTCTGCGGAAGAGGAAATATTTTATCTACCTCTCACTGGTTTTATGTAAATAACTGCACTGTTTATATATGTACACAGTGTGGTCACAAGATCTATTGTAACTGCAAGATTGGGCTGGATTACGGAGTTGTCTGGCAAGTTTCTACTGATCATGATATACACTGAAGTCAATTATGCCATAGATAGATAGAATAAGCAAACTGCTGTGAGGTCCAAGAATAGGCATAAAAGAGGAAAGACTGAAGTGCCTTGGCAGTCAACCTTCTGGTATCATGGAAAGGAAAAAACAGAAGGTAATGGAAGATGGGGAGCTAGTAAGGTATTGAAAGAGGGGATTGTTTTCAAAGTTTTGGACTCTATCAAGGCCACAGAAAGGACAATGTATTTCAGATGGCATGCAGCTCCTCAAAGGGAGGAGAGTGAACTTCTTGTCTTCTGTTTGTGTGACAGAAAAAGTATGAAATTAATAACAGGTTGGAGAGGCATTAATGAGGCAAATGTAATTCAAATCAGCATGCCATGAACAAATCAAAACAATGACCAAAAACATGAAGGCAAGACATTTTTTCACTTGCTTGCATGTTGATTAGAGGTGAAGAGCAAGAAGAACTGTAAATTATCACTGAAAAGAATAAATTTTATAAAACTGAAACAAGCAAAATCTGGCAGAATGATTCATATAATTCATCTGATTCATCTGTTAAAGCCTGCTTGGGAAGGACAGAATAGAGAGAAGAGATAAACACTGTGAAGGAATTGTTGGCATCCCAGAATCAAAAGATATTGAATACAAAAGGCATGGCTCTGAAATCTGTGACAGAAAAGCATAGATTCTGTCTTCTGGGCTTTTCTGTAATGTATATGGGGACAGGAGGAAGAAGGATCATTGTGGAGTATTTCAGCTTGGGAGACTTGTATAAAAGAAATTCAAACACTGGAAAAAGTGGCCCAGGAAGATTGTGGAGTCTCCATACCCACAGATATTTAAAACCCAAGTGGGCATGGTCCCAGGAAACTTTGAGCAGGGTGATTGGATGAGATGATCTCCACAGAGACCTTCTGACCTCCACTATCATGTGATTCTGTGATAAAAAAAAATGAAATACAGCAGTTCAAAATTGCTACTAATAATAACTCAACATCTGAATATGGTAGAAGTGGTGGATATGACAGAACAATACGATATACAATCTTGTTGCAGGATAACTATGAGAGCCCAATGTAATACAACTTCAAAATTGGGAAACAATACATTGAAGTGCACCAATGGTTGCATATTTAGTAGATATGGGAAAGTATTACTATTATTTTAAATGCATAGCTCAGTTTTAGCTCTATTTAAGAGGGATTAAATAAGCATGGTACAGAGAAATGCTCTTAAATATAATTATCTTTCCTAAAACTGGCTAAGTTTTATATTAAAAACATAAAGAAAACCTGAGCTAAGAAAAGCAAGAATAAATTCAGGTTGGAAATATGAAGCAGACTTGTAACCAGTAGAAAGAAGTCCTGAACAACTTTCAGGAGACAGGAAAAAATCCAGCTGTTTTAAAATTATATTTATGAGCTGATGGATTATGGATATTTACGGTCAATAGCATGGGGCTGGGCCCCAAGACCTCCTTCAGGTGTTAAATATGTAGAGAATTTCTAAATTACTGTGCCACAAGATAAATTACATCCAGAAAAAAGATAATTTTACTTTGTACATGAGAATGATGCATAAAAGGGTAAAAACTGATTAATGACTGGAATAGTTTAGAAACTTCTTTTGATTTTAGCTTGTTCATCATTGCTTCTTGTGAGTAAGTTTTTTGTCATATGCAGGTCAGAAAGCAAACAACTGATCACTAATATGTATGCTTAGTTTTTCGAAAAACTATTTTCACAAAGTTGGGGATAAACAGCTGATTTAGAAGACAATACAAAAGCATAAAAAATTAATTAAACTGAAAAAATGGTTTAATTTAATAATTTTTAATTTAAGAATATAATTACTAGAAGATTAAAATATTTTGCTTCTACTGTGAAGACAGGTTAATTTTGGCCAGAAGAGGGGAAAAGGAAGATAAGACATTATTGCTAATACAAAATAGCAGTTGTGAAATGAAAAAAATTTATATAGGAAAACTAAGAAAGGAACATTTAAAACAAAAATATTGGTTTATCACTATACAAAGGTCATAAAATTGTTGAAAATCATGACAAAAACCCTACAAAACCTGTATTACCAGTTTTGCACCTTTTGCAGATGACATGCTCGGAGAGCAAAAACACGAGCTTGGGCAAAAAGAATTTCTTAATCACAGTGACTTTATTCTCAAAAGAGTTCAGGAGTTCCAAGATTGAGAAAAAAAAAAACATTCTTTGAAGAGCTGTAGTCTCTCACTCTGACTTTATGCTTTCTGAGAATTATGTTGTACTTCTGGACCGGGATGAATCCCTCT
Organism: Agapornis roseicollis; assembly: GCA_002631895.1. NCBI lineage: Eukaryota > Metazoa > Chordata > Aves > Psittaciformes > Psittacidae > Agapornis > Agapornis roseicollis. The sequence continues at coordinate 44,168 of NDXB01018605.1, forward strand.
GTCTTGCTTATCTTGCTTCCATGTTAAAACAAGCTGAGTTGATCTCAGCCCTCATCTAAGAAACTCTAGCCTCCCCTATGCCATAGGAGTTAAATATTTTTCTTACTGAAATCATTTTGATTTACAAAGAATATACACAGAGGTTCCATTTCTCCAAACACAGTACAATTAAACAACAGGACAGCATTTCCTTTCTCACAGTTTTATGCCAGCTTTCCAGACAGCACATCACTCAAAAAGCTCTCCCTGTTTTGTTTCTGCCATGATGACACTGTTTTTCCCTCTTTTCATTCCTCTTGGTACTGTTTTTTTGGCTTGTTTTCTGACTCCTTTCTTATAGATGCAGAGCTACATGCAAATCAGTTGCATTCCCCTGAATTTGTATTCAGTGTAATCATGGGCTGAAAACTTCTGTTTCATTAATTATAAGGAGGATGTTAATTGTTCACTGTGTTTCCCATATGAAAATATTTAGCATCTTCTTTGACCTCAAGGAGCTGTGTTCGTCCATGTGTCAAAAATGCTTGGTTGAAGTATCCTAAATTCACATACACTGCAAGATTAATAAGCAGACAATACATTAAGAACTGGCTAGTACAACACTCTCAGATTATGGGATTTTTTTCAGTAAGAGCCCTTTATCAAAGAATGGTTTCAAATATGAGTCTTAAGAACTAGTAATGAGATGTTATTCAACATTTCCATATGCCTTAGTAAATATCAAAACATCACTGATATATTTTGTTACTGACATAGAGATTGGCAGAGTGGTACATAATTATAAAGACCAGGAAGTTATAAAGAGAAATTTGGATTGCTTGGCAAGCTGAACCCATTCAAGTTAAATGCAAAATTATGCATCTAGGTCACATCTAAACAGTTGAAAACTATATTCTGGAAATCAGTAACTCAGAAAACAATGAGAGGTGTCACAATATCATTATACCCTGCATGATAACATTTCAGGTCTTTGAGGTAGAAACTAGGAATGTGATGTTTAAGTCCAGAAAGATTACTCTTCTGCTAGAATTCTGTGTTCATATTTGGTGTCAGTTTTAGAACACAACTTATGTTTACCACTGGGAATGATTAACCAAAAAAACAAAATACCGAATGAAGTGAGAGTAGAAGTTTTTTCATTTCTTAGCACTGAAAAAATGAACATGACTTTCTGAGAATGCAATTTATATTTTATTTTATAAATGACAGGTTTCTATCATCAACATAAACAGTGGAATCAATGAAATGGTTAATGCTAAGGTTATTGACCTAAGGTCTTTGATGAGTTACTTTTTATTGACTGAGTCACTCAGGGTTACATTTTCAACCTCTTCAAAGAAAGCCCATTGATTTTGGAAACAGTTTTGGTTCAGTCAGGTGCACAGACAACAGGTGAATGAAAGACTCAGTGATAAGGTGGTGGCTGTATTGTGAACATAGAGACCTGCTCTTATTTCTCTAACAGCTGTGATCGAGGTAGTAGTACCCCTACTTTATCCAATTTAGTTATAGCTCTTGAAGGGCTCAGGTGGGAGTTTGGCTGACTACTTAGTAAAGAAGTGGAAGAAGATTATAAAAAATGAAATATGGATCTGAGTACAGAAAAAATTGAATTTTTCCTTGATTAGGACCTGAAGATGTCCTTGACAGGACTGTAAATCACTACTGCCTCACTAGCCAATCCTGTACCTGCGCAAGCAAATAATAATGATGACACTTTCTTTCTCCTTCAGCACACAACAGGAATGCCAATATCCTGAAATCCATAACTTCTGAACTGTGATCATTTCTTTCTCTCCTGAATGCACCAATTTGACTGCATCTGTTTTGCTTGAAATGTTTTTCTCATATAAAGAAAAAAAAAAACCAAACAAACAACACAAACCTGCTTCTTTGTTAAGGGATCTTTCATTGATATCTTACCCTACTCTTCCTAAATATCTGTATCTGCCTTCTTGCTCTACATGCTATCAGCCATTATGATACTTGTCTTCCTCATTTTTGTATGAGTGGGAATCATTCTGCTCTATAAATCACCCACTATGGAACATAAGCCTTTAAAAATTATAGCTATAAGACAAAAGTAAAAAGTGCAGACATAGAAAGCAAAAGAAAGCTTGACCACCAGCCTAGAAGTCAGCCCCCCAGATCTATAGAGAGAAATCTTGGTGACAAACCCAGCCTGCTAATCTTTTACTAATTTATCCCCACCATGAGGCACCAGTCTATGTTTCTCTTTCCAGCAGACTGTATTCACCACTGGCCTATGGATCATCCTGCTCCTTTTTGGCTTTTTTGTGGCATCAAAGTTCCCATACTTTTGCCTTCAGTAAGCTAGCTTCTTTGGGGCAGCTTAGAGAGCCTTCACCAAGCTAGATCAAGACCTGCTAAGCAATTAGTTTTTATTGGGAGTGATAGGCAGGTTTTTAACTTTCATGGTGAATGCACAAGGTTCCAGATATCTCCCTGCCTTACAAACACTTTGGGTTATTAGGCAAACTGTGCAGAGCATCACCAGTTTCATCTGCTCTGAAAATTCATTCATTAATTTAAAAGAAAATAATTGCCCTGTTGTTTACTAGATCCCCTTTGATCACTCTTATAGCTTGAGTAGTTGGGCCCACTTTTTGGTTTTGATTAACAGAATTTGAGTTAGGGCTTATAAATCAAATAGAATTAACTCCATTTAATTTTATGTATATACAAAGCAAATACTTACAGCTGAGCAAGATGTCTAGTCTCCCTTTACAGCCAGTGAGGGAAACAGGTATTTTCAAGGAGTAATTAATCTTACCTATTTCAGGTATTTACATTAGGGTAAGATAAATGAATTCGTGTATTCAGGTACTTGTTCCTTGACCACAAAGTGCAGAATGACTAGCTCAGGTGTAAATATCTATACTGCCAATGGTGCTACCTTTACTCCAAGGAATCTTAGCACTAGTGTCTTCCCTGGTACATACAGACAAGACACCTGCAGACTGTGTGAACATCTCTGTCTAGATAACCCAGATGCCCTGCTCTGTAATTTACTCATCCATCAGTCAAAGGGCATGGGCTTACCTGGAATTAGAATTGCCTAAAAAGGCCCTTGTGAACCCTTGCTGGATTCTGACATGGCTTTTGTACATAGTTTTCTTTGATGTAAGTGCATATATCCCACTTCAGTGATATGTTTAATTGCCAAGAAGTGTTCTGTATCTAGCCCAAAAATCTTTCAGTGCTTTTCCTACTCTAAATGCTACAATAGTTTTAGAAGGGCGTATGATAATTTACTAATGCATAAGAACTGTGTCAGTTTTAAATATTATTTAGGATAAAAGAAAAAAAATGGCACAACTATTTAATTTTGACATAATATCAAATAAAACGTTATGCTTCCATACTTTTATAGCTACAAAGTATTGCCTATTTTTTTCTAAAGAAATTAAACACATGAAGCAGATGTCCTGTGGGAACAATCTGTTATGGTCTGGCAGCAGATTCTCTTTCACTAGCTTCATATATTGTAACTGAAACATGTATATAAAGTTGAACCATATATGGAATTATGGTAAGTAGTACTTTATCAGCTTTCTAGTTATTAAATATCCCCTCAAGATTTAACTGTTCAATCTATTTTGCTTGTCCTACCATTATTGTACTACTGTCTTTTATGTTGCATATTATGGATTACGTTATTTTATCGGTATTTTATGGTCTTATTATCGCTATAGAATCTTTGTTTAAAAATGTTATCTTTTTTTATAGGTATGAATAGGTATTTCTGAGTCACAATTTTTACACAGAAAATCTTACTATTAAACTTCCTCAGAAACTGTGATGTTGGTACTTATTTTCTAGACATGTTTGCTGGTTACTAGAATCATCAATCTCAAAATTGGGCACCTCAGGCATGGGGAAAATTAGATGCTTAGCATTCTTAGAAGCCAAAACAAGACATTGTCAGTGTGGAGAGTAAAGTTTAAATGCCACCTTTCAAAGAGTTGCTCTGTGCTTTACTCAAGGCCTAGAAGTGACATTTGATTTTGGGACTGTTCATGCAAGCTCCACTTTTCCTTGCACACAGCTATATTGGGAGGGAGTGACGCTCCCTTTTTGCTAAGGCAGTGACCATGGACAAAAGAGATCTGTGTAGGTGAAATGGAGCAAAGAGATGAAACCTCTTAGGCACCAGGCATGTAGAGAGGTAGGTGATTGCTATAAGGGAATTCTGAGGTCTTTGTTGGCATGTAGAACTTCCCATTAGCAGACATAGCTTGTAAATACTGTGATGGTTTTGAGCATTTATGTCAGATATAAGGAAGAAATTCTTTACTGTTAGGGTGGTGAGGCACTGGAATGGGTTGCCCAAGGAGGTTGTGAGTGCTCCATCCCTGGCAGTGTTCAAGGCCAGGTTGGATGAAACCTTGGGTGGCATGGTTTAGTGTGGGGTGTCCCTGCTTATGGCAGGGGGGTTGGAGCTAGATGATCTTAAGGTCCTTTCCAACCCTAACTATTCTATGATTCTATGATTGGCACCACATAGTCTCCCCACTGTCTATACCACAGTACATGGTACTACTGTTGGAGGGTTCTACCTCAGAACACCAGTAGCATTGACAACAAACTGCCTCTAAAAATTTCACAGGAAACATGTCAGAATCTGGAGTCCCTCAGCACAGCACAGGTACGGTGTTGCTTTTGTTTGCTGCCTCCACACACTCTGTATTCTCACTCTCATGTATCTTGCCTCACAGAGCAGTAAAGCTGAAACTAAAGAAGAAAATACTTAGTGAAATTTAGGCCAAGCTTTTGCTTACTCTAAGTGGTAACAATCAGAACATGTAAAATGCAACTCTACCTGATACCAGAGCTTTCTAATTACTTAGCTCATCTTATCTAGAATTCCTAAAACCTCTGTCAGCCTTTACAGCTGTGGATCCTTACAAAGAAGCCGTTGTTGCTCAGGCTCTAAATGTTAGCTTCAGACATAACTTCCATTGTTTTTTCTCTTATAGTTTTGGGTACCAATGATCTTTTTTTTTCCACAAGGTAATGCCCATACGCCATCAGCTGCAGCTAAACATTTCTTTTGTGTCCTTCCCTTTCATCACAAACTTACTATCTAGAGTATAATTCAGTATATTTTTTGCCTTGATTACATGCATCTCCACTGTAAATTTTGGTATCAAACACAAGTGGCCTTAAACATTCTAAATTAACCCAGTGCTCTTTATTGATATTACTGGCCTAACCAACTGTGAGCTATATAAATCCCTGGCTCTTGGTGCTGTGTGTTTAGAGACTATTACTTCTTTGTTCCTATTTAGCCCACTGGCTAACTCCTCCACCAGTCCTGGCTGTTAAATTCAATAGTTTGCAATCTGTGGTGCACAGAACCCTGGGGTTTCTCCGCAAACTATTTCTAAAAGGTCTGTGAAAAGTAATTACAGAAAACAACCCTATCATTTCATGCGCTGGCTTTAATTTGTTAGCTAAGGGTCTCATACTTTCAATGGACCTTTTTAGGGTACTGTGGTTTTAAAAAGCCTTATTGATGTTACTTATACATCACATTAGACATTATAGAAAACATCTGTTATACATTTTTTGTTGATCTCATTATCTCTTGGACTTTACTAACTTTGTATAAAGACCATACATAACACAGTATTAATGAAGGTGGCAGTCTCAAGAATAAGTTGCTTTCCATAGTCATGCCTAAAAGAAAAGGTTTGCCCCAAACAATTCCTCTATTGGGACTGCTTTATACTTCCTTACAATTCTGTCTGAACTGCTAATAAATGCTGGTTTATAAATAGCTCCAAGAAACCTATTTGCTTATATCTTAAAAAATTAGTTCATGGGCCTACTTTATTTACTGTCTAGTCTTTTCTTAATAAATTATTTGGCCTAAAATCACTGTATTTTCATATACATCTTTAGTTCCAGTAAATTGTGCTTCTAAGTCTCTAAATGTGTCATGATACAGTTTTTCTCTGAAATCTCAAATGAATAAATTACACAAAGTATAAGAAAAATGAATTCAACTGTTACATATGATGCTCTAAAGTTGCGCAGACCATCAGCTTTCACTTGACATATTATGAGATGATTTAGAGAGTTCCAGAATTTGAGGTCACTCATCATTCTTGAACATAAGGATTGAGTAAAAAACAAAACCAAATTAAGACGTTTCAGTTTGTTGAATCAAAAAAAAAAAAAAACAAAAGCTTTGAAACAATTATAGAATCACAGAATCATAGAATAGTTAGGGTTGGAAAGGACCTTAAGATCATTAAGTTCCAACCTCCTGCCATGGACAGGGACACCTCCCACTAAACCATGCCACCCAAGGCTCTGTCTAACCTGGCCTTTAACTGCCAGGGATGGAGCATTCACAGCTTCCTTGGGCAACCCATTCCAGTGCCTCACCACACTCACAGTGACCAAGTTTCTTTAAAACTTCCCTGATCCTCTGCTGGGCTGCATTTAATTCTCATGAATAAAGAAGTGTGAAACATCACCATAATAAAAATCATGAGTACAGTTACAGCTTCACACTATGGAGAAAAAGGTCCCAACCAGGTTGTGAGTATCTCAAAGAACAATCTCTCTGATAAACAGCTTATCACACATGCCAATAAGCTGTGTTTTTTTGTTCTTTGCTCTGGCAGCAAACATTGTCCTGTTCCTTGAAACAGGAATATTTTAACATGTGAAATTCAATACAGGGCTTGGATGATCCTTAGAAATTGTCAGCCACAATCATGAACCTCTTCCCTGCCATCTTGTCAACATAATTCCCAATATAGCAATGGCAAAATATGGGCCATGTTTGCTGGTGACAACAGAGACCAGAACAGGCTTTCAATCAACCCTGTGTATACCCATCCCTGACAAGAACTTTTCACATTTTGCCTTCTGCTAGGCTAACTAATTTTTTGAACTGCCAGATTTGACACTTGGGCTCTGCTGCTTCAAACTATGGGGTTTTGCTAACCTTGCAATTAAGCCTCTTAAACTGCAGGAGAAGTTGTCAATTAATGCTAAGTAGTTTAGTAAGACACTGACATCCCAAAAGTAATAGTATTTTGGCTTGACAGGTTTTGATAGGGAGGTGGCAGCCCTGTTTAGCTTGTCTGTTCCCTAATTCCTGTTGCTCCAGGGAGAATGATGGTAAAGACTGACTTCATGGCAGGACTTGGTTATTCTGTATTCCAATTTATTTTACTAGTTGTAAATTATTAGGGTCTTAGATTTTGAAAAGTGTATTTCATCTTTCAGCTATAAATTATTCCACAAATTTAAGTAACTCTTGTTTTTCTAATTTCTGGATAACTTTTTCTTGACTTGAACATTCTTGAGAAGTTACTGTTGCACAAAGAAACGACTGCAGTACTAACTTGCAGCCTGAGTAGGCAAATAGAAAGAAAATCAAGAATATAACCAGTTTTCTCACAGCTTTTGCTAGTATTTTCCCTATAGTAGTAGGAAAAAGGAAACAGGCTTTTAGAAATAATTTATTTTCTTCTTTTTAATTTGAGCTTAGGGAGGAACTTGCAAGACTTCCCATTTCCAATTTACTGAAAAGTAATTCTGTTCTCCGTGCTTATATGGTTTTACAAAAATGGTAATTTTAGCTTTAGAATGTATTTTTGTGTGTTCTGAAAGTTGTGCTTGCTAAAACTTAAAGAAAAAACAAGTGCTAAAGAATTTAGAGGCAAGTACCTTAAGATTTCTGAATCTTATACTTTATTTTTTAAAAAGAAGGCTTTCATCTTATCCTATTAGCTATAGCAACACATTTCAAGACAAGTAGATGCTTATTTCCTTTAATAAAAATTTCTGCACTGAAAGGTAACACAGAGCAGTCATATACCATATTTGAATCTCTAACCTTATTTTAATGACAGAAAGGGCAGAGGATAATTTATTTTCAGACAAAGAAATATAGGGGGGTAAAACTGTTATAGTCATTGCTCTGCTAAGATGGTGTAAATGGGGAGAGCTAAAATTTTACTTTTAGAAGGAAAAGCACAATAGAATATAATAGCAAATTATAAAGTCTTCTTATCTGGTTTGTGGTATTCTATAACAAGTATATAACCCTCTGCATCATTCTTCCAATCAATTTTAAAGTTTTAACCAGTTTTGACTGTTAGCAAAAGATAAACCTATAATGTGTTATCAAATTAAGTATGTGTTATCGAATTAAGTACATCTTTCTAACTAGTCATATGGATCTTATTAAAGCTATTACAGAAAATATTGTGTGCCTACATAGTAAAAGCAACAAGATATTACTCTAATGTTTTTATTATTAGCTTCACATGAGTCTAACAAGAAAATCTCAACATTTTTTTGTCAGGCTCATAATCCATTTGGCTGAGTTATTCAAATTGAATTAAAGAAAACAGAGAGTTCTTTTTCCTCTGGAAAAAGATTTCTTTTCTAACTTAGCTCTTAAATGAGTTATTTCTAATTCTTGCACTATCTGTTTTGTATGATTTTGTAAATAGTGTTTTGTAACAAAACATGTAAACAGTGTTTGTGCCTCAAACAATATCTAACATACTTTGTTTTATGACTGTTCTCATTTATTCTTATTACAAAATCATCAGGCACATTTTAACTTCTCAAGTATATTAAAAATCCAGCCTGACTTCACTGAAGTCTTATAAGAAAATTAGATGTTTAAACATACTTATTATCTTGTTTATGAACATGTTCTATTTCCATATACATTAATGTACTACAAGGCTAATTGTTCTTATTAATGCTTTAACAAAACCACATCTTTTTCCTTGTATTGAAAATAAGTCATCACATACTTCCATCCATGATTATATCACAAAAACCAACAAAACTTTAGTCTTCTTAGAAGGCTAATTACTTTTTGTTTGCATATTTCCATGGACATTGTTTCTAAAAGCAGCAAATAAACAACAAATGCATCAGTTATGTAACAAAGGTATGCAATGCTGTACCTTTCTTTTTTTAGATTTTAGTATATTTTGCCTGGAACCCAAACAGTGCATTTTCTCAGTATTTATATAGAGATTTTCCTATGTTTTGCAGATATCACAAGATTTCAGTAAGCACACTTGAGTGAAAATATGCAATCTTGAGAAGCAAAGTCTGTATTTCCTGTTTCTGTGACACAATAAACATTTCCTACAGCGAATAAACATTTTTACTGTTAAAGGCTTGAAGAAATGAACAACCACTTTTGTCATCCTGATAAATTCTGTCAAGGAAATGCCCAGACCTAATACCACTGGGGGAAAAAAGGTTCCTTCTCAGAAAACATGTAGGGGTGGTTATGTCATTTCTCTTGTAGTTGACTCAGACCAGTTTTTGCTAGTAGGAAGCAGTAACTTTCAGAATTGGGGGGGGGGAATTATTTCAATGACAAGTGCCCTTAGAAAATAATTACAGAGCTGTAATGTGGCTACTTGCATCTCATTTCTGTGTTCAACAGCACTCCTGAGGGTTTAGATTCAGTACATTTTCAATGCTGGTTTTGCTGTTGTTCTGAAGCAGCCTTTCTGGCTTAAGGCTTTGGGGAAGAATGAAAAAGAGCTATCTTAGCGTGCAGTTTTACAATGTAACTAAGCTGATTAGATGGCTAGATTCTGCTGAAGGTAAGGGTAGCAAGGAGAAATGTCCTCTTCCTGTTTCCTGGGGTTGGTTTGTTTGTTTGTTTGTTTTTTTCCTTTATTTTCAGTACTTTCTTGACACTTTAGTGATTCAGTTCAGGTTATTGAACTGGAAGAAAATTAACCCTATTGAAAAGGAACAAGCGCGGTAGGTACAAGAAGGGAAGGGAAAGGGAAAGAAAATGGAAAAGACATGAGTCTTGTTGGGAGCTAACAGACTCATTTTCAAGCTATAGGTGTTACAGTGGCTTAGCTACAAAAGTCAACCATGGTCTTGCAGATCAGGTAGTTCAGGTGGCTGCCGCACATGCTTAAAAGCCTGAAGAGGCCACCATTTCACTGCCCGCCCACTCAGCTCCACGCTTAGTCCAGCTCCGTGTAGCACTGAGGAATGAAGGCAGAGCTTCCCTGTCTTGGTGAGGCTGCCCTTTGACCAGCAACCTGGCTTCCCACCAACCCACTTCACCTCATCTATTTTCCACTTTGTAAAATCTTCTGCCATCCCCACAAAACTTAATTTTACCCCTGACAGTGATGAGGAACTGCAAAGTAAGTAACTTAGTTCTGTGACCTTGAAAGAGTACACATTTTTACTTTGCATCCACTGCTCAGAAGTCCGGGCCTGGTTTTGAACAAAAGCAATTATATTGATTTGGAATGAAAAGGCATTTAAAGCTCTTTTGACACAGCAGCACAAAGGAACAGAGTCAGTCTTTCCAAGGTTTGAAAATGTTCCCTTCTTTCCTTTCCATTGCCATTTGTGAAAGAGAGTTGAGAGAACCTCTAATGCTAATGATCACTGAGGAACTCTTTTTGTTAAGAAGATTTCCATAATGCATATTTCTTCTGAGGTGTCTATGTCATGATGTGATTCCTTCTGCCAGCTCAAGCATGTCCTCTATCCATGTTCAGATGCAGAAATCAATAGTAAAACATGCTGAGTGAGTATAATGGAGGCATTCTTAATCTCTGCAGTAGCTGAGAGCTCACTCCTTGTTGAGCCATTGAGGAAGAGACCAGTCAAAAAAAACAAAACAACCCAACACAGTATCTGGCAAAGGAGACTTTACTTCAGTTAACCTTGAAAAGCAGCAAAGGACAGAACAGAAGATACACCTGGATGAAGAGGTGACTTGTGTATTTTCTGTTAAAAGGCAGGAAAATATGAACCACTGCAAGATACTGTGCTCTAAGCTTATTCCTGCTTCTTTGACCAATGTCACAAAAGCCAAGTGAACTTTAAAACATGGAGAAATGAAGTGCCTTTATTTTCTAATATGCAAACTGCAACGGAATCTGTAGCACATTATTTTAACCACCATAGAAACTAATATTAATTGCAAATAACACTGAAAGTATGTGAATCAAAGTTTGTTCTTCTGACTCAGGAAGCAAAGGAATTCTGTTCACAATACTAGTCTTTGTTTCCCTTACAGCAAAACGTACTTGCATTAGTCATTTATGGTATTAAGAAACATTGATAATTGCCCTTTATAGTTTTTCAAGCATCACAATTTAGTACACCTATAATTGAAAAGCTGGATTTTGCAATCAAAAGGTAGAATGTCGAGAGTGTTGCTATGCAAAAATGAAGAATTTCCTCTTTCTTTAGCTTATTAATTTTCAAATAATGCTTCAGGGCTTGTTGTGATAGTTCTTTACAAGGTAGTAAATATATAACTAAACAGACTGTCTAGGCTGAAAACTAATTACCATTAGAAACTGAAGCATTTGGGCTTGTTATTTCTGCAAATCAAACAACTCTGAATACAATCTCCATATTAAATAAAATGTTCAGTGAACCGTGAAGCTCTTCACAAATCTGGCCTATGTTTTAAGAAGCCCTTTTTTTAGTTATTGTTGTATGCATGTCGTTGCATGCAGAATAGTTGGAATATTAAAATACTTTTTATATTGAAGGGTAAGGAGAAGCATTAAAAGATTGTGTTAAAACTCAGGTTTGGGAGTTTTTAGAAGTTACCAGCTAGGAAATAAATGTGGAAAATGAAGTCTATGTCTTGAAGTTAAATATTTTACATCTACACAGAAATTATGATGGGGAAGCACATATTGAACTTGCTATCTCATTTCTCTGTCCTGTGGACAGACACCATAAGGATAGCAAAGCTGTAATAAGGAGTATTTGTTATGTGTGCCTGAAAACTATAATATATAGTTTATATATTAGCATTTCTAAGATCCTTCCATTATATGGCTAATAACTAATAAAGTTCTTAAGACTAAAAATAGGCAGTATCTGTCTCACAAAAAAAAAAAAAAAAAATTTTTATTTCCAGAGCGGGGTTTATTTCAAAAAAATAATCAAGGTGCAAACAACAGGTATAGAATAGGATGACGCTTTTGTTAAAAAATTAGAAGGAAAATGAAGACAAAAAGAATACACAGAGACTAAAAACCATCAACATCCTGTATCACAAAAGCATATAAGGGGTGAGGGTAGAAGTAAGACTGGGTTTGGAATCATTCTTCAGACTAATTGCCTGGTATGCTGCCTGTGTTTCTGTCAAAAAACATGAAAGGAAAGTGCTGACTGATTATATATATTGGAATATCAAATTAGGATATATATTCTGAAATATATGGAAAGAAGAAAATACACATATAATAAGGCTGCATTTTTATCAAGGCTTTCTGGCAGTGATACAAACCATGTAAGGGAACTCAAGTACTTTTACACGGTAGCTGTCATCTGACAGCTGAAATAAAATATAACTCTATGTACAAAAAAAGAAGGGGAAAAAAGTTAAAATGAGAAAATAGCTTTAGATACCCACAAAGATAGACAATGGTGCAAAATTGCATGAAATCTCATGAACATAATTCAATCCAGTTCATTTGACCATCAAAAGCTATAATAAATTATATATGTTGCTTTGTAGCACCTATAGCAGTTAGGAAAGTAAAATGATTTAAATGTACAACCTCTTCTTTTCACACACTCCATCCCACATGCCTTTATCCAAGCACAGTGATTTGTTTGTTTGGCTTTGTTAGAGTCTAATTAAGATTGGAACTTGATGAGTGCTCATTGAATAGAATTCTTTCTGGATAAAATAAGGTAGCAATACTTATTGGTGAAGAAAAATAATTGAAGGACTGCACAGAGGGATTAGCTCCTTTGACTAAAGTCATACACTTCCCCTGTGTTACAGGGTTTCTAGACTGAATATTTCTTGAATCTTCAGCTGTTTCAAAATGTTTGGACAGGAAAAAGTAAGTGCTATAATTATGGAGAATGTGTGCTGTATTCATTATACAAGACAAGAAGCCAAATCGCTGTTTAAAGCAAAAACTTGACTTCATATTAGCTATCGAGTGTTCATAAAATCTCTCCTTTCCTTCTTTTTCTGCCTTCCTTTTCCCCAAAACAGCTGCAGTCTCTGGGAACTGAAGACCAGATTTTCCAATGAGCTAACTTAAAACAACTTTAAACACAGCTTTTCAGCACCCATTAGCCCAAATCAGAGGTGGAGATCTCCTCCAAAAATATATCATATAGGAAGTCCAAGCTAGCTCTCCAAGGTCAGAGACAGGGCAAACTCATTACTGGGTAAATTAGAAGAGCATAGCATTTTGAAACATCTCACAGAAAATTATTCAAATAAATAAACCCCAGCTTGTGTGATGGGAAGAAAAGAGGGCAGAAAAAAGCAAAAAAAAAAAAAAAACCTTGAGCAGGCAGACTTAAAGATGTCATCAGCATCCAAAGAATGCAAGCAATTTCTTGATATGCTTATCTTAAAAATATAATGTCTGGCTAGAGTGATTGGCATATTATAATACTCAGTTCTCTTCTGTGTTAACTTTCTAATCTCCACTGTGTTTTGTAACAGGTATCATCTTTAGAAAAATCTCTGATTTGCAGATAAGCATTTTTAAAATATCTATTGCATGGGTTCTTTCTTTGGAAACCACAGTTCCTTTTTTTCTGTAAATTTTCCTAAGTTGCCACAAAAAGATCCAAGTGTAGTGGCAGTTTAAACTTGTGAGAGCAAAAATATGAAGAATCAAAGGTATGCTTTTCTAAATGCAAATGAAGATGAATGGAAGAATATTAAGGTATTTAGGTCTCTAATTACTCTTTGATATTAATCTTTCATTCTGCTATTTCTAGATAACTGTCAAGAAACATTTAATGTTATAAGTAGTCACTAGAACATATGACAGGTGATATGTCTGGACATAAGGAGAATGAATCTTAACTGAGCTTACTGAGTTAATTTTTCTGTTGGCATAGTAATATTTAGTTTCTGGTCCTTTATAGTATGATTTGCAAAGACATTTTTAACTGTTGCAATTTGTTTAAATACTTGTTTTAATAAAACCACAGTGAAAATATATTTGTTGCTTTAAACAAACTGTTTCCAGAATGCCAGGACTCACCAGGATGCGTGACTAGATTTTGTGACAGCTGATGTCTGCACAGTAGATGTTTAATAAACGGAGACATTTTATACTAAGTTTTGCAGATTAATATTTTTCCAGTAGTGACATATGTATTGGAAAAATTTTTTTTAAAATGAGGCCATTGCTTTAAAAATGTAAGAAACATTGTCAAATTTAAAATGCTCTTTTTTGACAAGAATTCAGTAACTGCACATTAAGACTGCCTTAATGTCTGTGACAAGAAAAACATCTGCTTCAGCAGTGGAAATGGAAAGCTAATACTCCAGATAATCAAAAGAGGCTTTGAGGAAAAAAAAAAAAAACAACCAAAACCCAACCAACAACTGCTATAAACCTTACCCAAAACTCACACAAATTCTTCTTTGATCAAGTTAGTTCAAATGGAACGAATAACTCCCTCTTCCAATTAGCTTCATATCCTCTATCCCTATTAGCTTTCTTTCCCCACCATGTTTTTCACCAGATTTCTTGGTTTTATCTTTATTCTGACCTGGGAGGCAGAAGACTAAACCCGGTGTGTGCTATAACCTGGGCTCACACATCCCCTTAGTATATCCATAAGGCAGTGTGCACTCCCAGTTAAACTTGTAGTTGCCTCCATATTGCACCTGCCTTTGTGCTATGTGATCCCTTCTCACACTGCCTTGCTTAACACCAGTTACCAGTCTTCACAAGGGAAGACATTAAATTAGTTGAGTATGTAATATCTCCTTTACATTGCTGATAAGTATACACTGGGAGGCTCTCCCTACTCATGACGCATAAAGGGTCCAACCTTTAGGCCCACAATATGTCCCAACGTTTGTTTATGTAAACCAGAGAGTATGCTTGCATCCAAACAGCACATCTCAGGCCCACATAAGAAATACACTATAATCTATCCATTGCACTCTGTCAGTATGTTGACAATTTTTATTAGGTGAATGTCTGTTGCCTTCTGCATTTGCTTTACTACAACTTGACTGGGATTTAAAGATTTGCAATTGATCCCAGGCCAGCTGAATCCAAGTCCAAGAGCACAGAAACTGCAAACACTATCCTTAATGTGTTCATTTAGGATAGGTGAGGCTTGCTGGACTTGCATGAAATACTTGGCCAGATGACAGCATAGAAAAAGTCCCATTGAGCTAGTGGAAGGGAAAAAAATACAGGTCTGGGATGGAACAGTTATATATGAAGATATAATATAGATGTTTCTATCTCCAACAAAGGAGATACATTAGAAGACAGGCAGCATGATTCTGACAAAGAAAAAAAGTAAGGTAAGAGAAAACAGAGCAGAAGGAAAGTGGAGAACTGGTGGGTAAAAAAGACTTTAAGAAAATCTGTAAGAAATCTACGTTTACAGAACCAATGTCTATATATTAATGAAGGAAAATTATTTTCTAGATCATTTTCATACTTGACATTTGTCCAAATAAGACTTAAAAAATAGCAAAATTTTCTGCACAATGTTTCTTCATATGTAAAAGCAAAATAAAAATTCTTGAAACTGTTTTCCCACCCTTAAGCCCAGCACAAACTAACTAAATAGTCAGAAGAATACCTAATTTATAGCTGCAAAGGCTATGCAATTCTACTCACTAAAATACAAGACCAAACCAATGATAAGACCTTTGCATTTACAATTATACGAATAACACTATAGTTAAAATGCGAGTACACATCTCACACACTATGGATTGTAAACTACAATTTATCTTGTATTGGAAATTCATAACATACTTTCTTTAGCTATTGGTTTTCAAAATGAGGTCATATAATGTGAAATGGATTTTTTTATATAATCAAGTGTTTAAAAGCTGCATTATATATACTTACAGACTGTTTGTTTAGAATCAATTATGTTCTAAAAGTTGCTGTATGAGAAAACACTTAAAACTCTTCATGCACTGCATAGCTTGCTGCTTGTCATGTAAAAATGATAATAAAGGTAAAAGCCATTGCAGGTTTTAGCTAAGCATTCTACATTTTTTATGTTAACTTCCATTTTAATGTGAAGCAGCTATAGAGTTTCTTCAGCAAAAACCTATTCATAGTTCTGAGTAGCAATTATTGTTGATAGTGCCATCAATGAATCAACAGGGACACCGGGAATGGTGGCTGACCTGCTGCCTAGAAAATTAGGAGATGACATGGAAATAACACTTGAAAGCAATTTTGAAAGGTTTTCTAACATGTCTTCCTGTCTGCAACGGTCGGATACAATCTGAGGTGAAGACACTTAAATATAGGCATCTACCTGTAGGTAACTATATGCACAAGAAGGGAGCACAGCTGTAGCTTGAACACAAATGGATAGTGTCATTTTAAATACTGTGGTTTATCTCTCCTGGCCTTCAGGTTCTGTATCAGGAGGTCATATGTTTCCCACGGATCTTGTGTCATATCTGCAAGTAAATATTTTAAACATCCTAGGACATACAATATGGTAGTAGATCTGTAAATTGAACAATAAAATTATGTCCTAGCACCTGAACTTCCATTACAGTTAGTAAAGATAGAAAGCAGGATTCAGCTGTGGAAATATTGGTATACAGAATCATTATTTAAGCTGCAACAGGGTATCCCACCTGCCATTTATCACACATCATATGTGCCAGGCAGATGTCCTAAATGACATATAGCATCTCACTTACTGATGACTCCATTTAGGTATCCTAATCTGGAGACTGGATTATGCTTTCTATCATGATTCTAAAGAACATAAATATTGTGCTTGCTGAAGTTAGAAGCTCAAAACTGGTGCATATAGCAGATACAAAAAAAAAAAAAACTTTTTCTAAAGTTTCCTGAAAAGGATAATCTCTCCTGCTCCTGTATTTCTGTGAAAAACAAGATAATGGAAGCTGCAGACTGAGAGCTGCAGTTTGTCCTAGAGGCCAGATATCACCCATCATCTGATACATTATATAAAGAAATAAGAAAGAAAATTTCTGGAACATCTAGCAATAGTTTTGGCATATATGTGTTCAAATAATATTCTAATGTGATTGCATATTGCTTTCTGTCTGATTAAAGCAGCTGTATATCAGAAATATGATTGCCCTTTCAGAAAAGAGGTAAATCATGTGCTTCTCAATTAATTATCAATTAATCTTACCAATTTAAATTTAGGTAAGCAGAGTGGGAAATTTTTACTTCAGGAGGTCTTCAAAGAGCTCCTCCTATTTGCATGGAAGTTGGGCTCAATTCCATCACCTAAGCATAGGTATGTAGGATCACTTTAAGTGTTCTGGAGTATCTTTCTTGGATTTAATTTGTGCTCTAGAAAAGAGAGATTCTCCCATGAGCCCTGTGTCAAATGTGTCAAAGCTGAGCCCACCAGCCAAGCTGGTGACACATTCGTGAGTATGTATTTAAGAAAGGGCAGAAAACTCTGGACAGACAGTGAGGGAGTTAAAGAGTGAGAAGCAGCAATGGGAACACCAAGGTCAGAGGAGGAGGGGATGCTCCAAGGAATCACAGCCTGTGGGGAGCCCCTTCCAGAACAGGGGAAATTGTGAGGAAGAATAAGCAACAGGGTGATGGTTATGAACTGACCCCTCTTGGCTCCAGGCAAGAGAAAGAGAAGTTGAGATTGGGAGAGGGGGAAAGAAAGGTGTTGTTATAATGCTTATTTTGTTGTTTCCTACTACCCGAAGTAATGGTTCTATTTTTATTTTAATTGTCAACAAAATAAGTTAATTGAGAGGATAACTGTATGATACAGCTATTTGTTTCTTTTTTGTAAGCCGAAATTCCTTTCAGCTCTGTAAGTCATACTAGTTTACCCAGCCCAAAGTTGTTCTAAAAAGTCTGTTTCTTTTGTCTTATCCTATTGTCATTAGGATAATGAAGTGTAAGGACTAAGACAATCTACATATATCAGATGTTCTTTCATTTCACAGATATTGCACTGTTTGATATTTTCTCTTTATTTATTGGGGGACAAGTGGAATTTACAGCTGAACTATTTAATTTTCTGTGAATTCAAATTGCCATTTCAGTCCCTGTACCAGATAAAGATGCTTTCATATTTTAACTCAAAATTCAGCTGCAATTTCTGTTAAACACAAATGAATACTTCAACATCTCTGGTAGTGCTTTACACTTAGGTCAGCTATGTGGGATTTCTTTGTTGCTGGTTATCTTGGAAGGTTAGTCTTCAGTATCTTCTTGTAGCAGGTGTCTTGTCTATTGCAATGTCAACTGGTGGATCAAGTTTGGTTTTAAGTGCCTGGAAGTTTAATAAGGAAAGTCATCAACCTTTAAAGTTTGGACTCGATGACCTAAAGGTCTTTTCTAACCTCAATGATTCTTTGATTCTATGAACTGTCCCAAGTCAGATCTGTTTTTCCCATGATTGTAACTGGTAAATGATCTCCGTGCTTTTATCTGGACCCACAAGCTCTCTCATTCCTGTTCTTGCTACTTTCTCTCTCTATCCCAGTTAATGGCAGGAATCAGGCAGCTAGGTGGGCACAGTGACTGTTAGCCAAGGCTAATTTACCCCATCCAAAACGAAAATCCCAGTGTAGCTCTGGGTATTGCTGCAGTAGTATTTTCAATAGGTATCAAGGATGAGACTGCGTCTGTTTTGATGCCTTCTATCACTCTCCTAAAAAGCTTTGCACTCTCAAAAAACTGCCACATGCTTCCATGCTCTGCTTTAGGGCACCCAACACATCTTCAGCTTCACACAATGCATTATTTACAGCACAATTTTCACATTACTTAATGGCTTTTTGAGCTGAAATACAGCCCCCAAAAATAAAAATTACATCTTACAGCTATATGGGAAAGTACATGGGGCTCAGAGGAGAACGATGATTAAGTACTCTTCAGTGAGGAAATGGCCAGTCTTTTCTACATGGGACTGGAGTTAAGCAGAGTACATACAAGACACTATTGCGCTGGACACCAAGGGTGACTGCCAGAAAGGCATTTTAAAGTAGACACATAGTTTAGCAAACAAAAGAATAAACATTTCACCAGTGAACAGAGCAGAGATGATGAGAAAGCAAGAAGGAGTAAGTATTTATTATGACAGACAGTGAGAAAAGCCACTAAGTATTTGGAAACCTATAGAGCAGTGTGCCACATATATATCATATTCCAAACAATAATCCTAACGAAAGTTATGTTGAATGGTGTTAAGATCCAGCAAAAGAAGAGAGCATTGAAGGCAAAGACAATTCTGTAGCTGCTTTCAAGCTGTTGCTGACAAAACACCAGAATACAGTTAATTTCTTTGTGATGGATGACTTCAATATTGAAATATATGTGAAAAATATGGAAAAGAAAAAGTGCAGAGGAAAAACTGGGATGAGGAATCATCAACCAAAATGATGACTAGACAAAAAGCATTTGGTGTCTAAATACTGGTCTCCAAATTTTCATAGGAAAAAAAAACAAAACAACAAAAAAAAGACAAAAAAAAAGAAGTCAAATTTTTCAGACAGGGAAAGAAAAGTTTGGTCACCTGTACATCATACGAAGACAAGCCATGTGGTTTCAATGCAACAGTGTGCCAGGCAGCAGGTGTCAGTGAGGACTACAATCATTGCTTCACAAAACTTGAAACAAAGAAAGATACCCTCTGATTTTGAAGTGACAAAGATCAACAGTACAAAACTGAAAACAAAAGGGTAGTATGAGGAACTCCAGCCTGGTCCTGAGAATAGGCTTACTCTGGCATATCAGACAAAGGACACTGTACTGAAAGAAAAAAGGGAAGTGCACAGACAGAATATAATTCAGCTCAGTCACAACTGGGTACCAATGCGCTCACAACAGGAATGGAAATAGGGTGCCTCAGTGAGAAAACATTTAAAGAGCTAAGAAATACCTGATATGCCCTGATATACTGTGAAAGCATATAGTATTTTTGAGCAAGCAATGTCTAAAATGGGACAATCAAAAGAAAAGGAGGAAAATTCTCACTGCTGAAAGAGGAGATTCTTTAATAGGGAGATTCTTTAAATGAAATCATTAACAGTATTTACTTATCTCAATCATAGTTTTATATGTGATACTTGAAACCACATGACTAATACCACCCCTAACAGTATTTCAGGAAAAATTATGAGCAAGAAGTTGAAAACAACAAAACAGCAGAAATACTAAGTATTTGACTCACCTCCCTGATGAAACCAATAAATGTGCTTAATGAAGTCTAGGAAGGCAGAGAGGAAAAGCCTTTCTGAATAATAGAAATAAGGAAGCATGAGTTGGATACTGTGAAAGGGTGACCTCAGTTACTTCAACAACTGGAGACAATTTGTGCTGCTCTTCATCATAGCAAATATCATTTCCTGTGTGATACAACACATCATTAACTATATATAACTTATAAAAGCAGGCAAACTATGTTTGATAAATGAAAGAGTACATCAAATATTTTTCTCTTTAACTGGACTCATGGTCCTCAGGATGAATCAACATTACTTCCAAGAAAAGTCACTACTTTCCACAAAAAAAAAAAAATGTACAGAAAAACTTGATTAAAAAAAAAAAAATATCAGCTAAACCTAAACAACCTCTCCTGAAACTCTTACTGCAAAAGGTAACAACACGTTGGTAGGCAAAAGCACCAGAATAAAAAAAAAGCTGAGCTAACTAGGTATTTCTGATTAAACAAGTTATTTTAATCTCCTAAATTGATACCTTAATTCTGAGATTTCACAGTTGAGCTTCTACATTCTTAAAATACTCCTTTATTACATTCTGATATGTAAGGGAAAATAATAGTGCAGAAATGAATGAATATGCAAAGGATTACAGGGATATTTTATAAAGCATCCTGGAATCAGCTTTCTTAAAACTCTTAATTCCTTTTTGTGTTCACAAAGACCACACTTCTACATACAATTTTTCTATTGTATATTTTCTATTAACTCTTTGCTTACCCTCACTCTCACTTACACAGCAGCTGTATCTATAAGAGCAATATTTGTTTACAGAAGGCTAATAGTCCTCTTGCCATAGTGGGCTAACCTGACCCTAGAAATCCAAGTGGGAGGATGAGAAGCAGGACAGTGTAGACCCAGTCAGCAAACTGTACTGGCTTCTCAGAGGAAAAGAATTTCTTAATCTCCATAAAGTTACCTAAAAATATAGCTCCATTGAATTTTTATAACTTCACCCTCAAACCATGCCCACAGTATTTAAAAGATATAACACAAATATGCAATTGTATTACAAAATAAAAGTGCAATATCACTATATCATTTCAATTGCTTTCTGATAAATACATCAAAAATGTAGATAATGACCTGTTCAGGTCCATGTTTTGTAGCTAATAAATCAACATGCCAAAACACTGTCCATATAACCTGAAACAGCATTTCTATGTTGTATTACCCAACATTCATCACTTTAACTTCAATAATTTTTGTGTTTGCTCAATACCACTACAAAAGATTGGTGGCTATAACTCAAATTAGAGTGCTAATAATACTCTGAAGCAATATATTTGAGAATCTGAAATGGTTCTGACATTAAAATAAGTTGCTAGAAGGCTTTTTTTCAGCAATGAAATTACTAAAGAATAGTCATATACTTAAAAATAAGCTTATGGACAATGCATTAAGGATCAATGTTTAGACACTGTGACAATGCATGTGAAGCTGGATGTAAATTTGAAAAAAAAAAAAAACCACTTCCTTTTTATATATTACAGACTATAGATTATATATAATAGAATATACATTATAGATTATAGATTGTATTGTATGTTTTTTGCTGTATGGTGTTTGCTGTATGTTGTATATTTATATGCAACTATTATATGTTTATAAATATAGACGTGTGTGAAATCTGCAGGGTTTTTTGTAACATGCATATGTCCTAAATATCTAAGTAAAATAAAGTTGATTGATAAAATTCTCAGAAGTACCATAAACTAGAGAAGGCATCTTACATTGAGTAGGCTTAATCACAAAAAGCTTTGCTCTTATTTTGTTGGGATATGTAGACTTCTTATTCTCAAACTGTTGAGCCTCTAGCAGGAAATGGACAATACTGGGGAAGCATTCTAGAGGGAATATTATGTATTACTGAGATTTGTGTAAGGATGAGATTGACAGGACATCCTTCAAAAAGAAAAACATTGTCCCAGAAGTATCTAGGTTTTAAAGACAACTACAATTTAAGCAGGAGCACTCTATTAAGGATATGAAGTGAATGCATGATATAATACATTCAACCCAGACAGACACTAGTATATTTGCGGGTATCACCCGCACAAATACAAAATGAAGAGGAGATTTAATAATTAAAACCACACAACCAATGTCCAAATCCATATGACTGTACAAAACTTGTGACAGTTGAGAAACAATGAGAAGAAAAAAAGATCCTAGAACTGGGTAAAAAATCCCATTACAAATACTTTGCAATGATTGACCAGTAAAATCAAAACAATTATCCAAACCCTGAAAATGCATGCACTCCTGAATAATGTTATGCATCAGTAGTCAATAGGTCTGCTCTCATGCGTAAAATTACTCAAGTGTATAAATTTTTCAGGATTGGGGCCAAGCAACATAATGCTAGACAACAGAGCCCAAAGACAGTTGGCAGCCATTCAAGGAAAGTGCTGGGGGCAGCAGTATCAAAGCTGCAGATAGCTAAGTAAAATTAACAAAACTATACAAATGAAAGATTAAAAATGAAACCCAAGCATATATTTTAGACTTCGAACAATGCAATTCTGATTTTACAGTTTGTATGATGTTAAACTGGAAAGAATAGGACAAGCCAATTACAGTAACAGGAAATAAGTCACATTTGATTCGTATACTACAGAATGCTCTAATAATTTTAAAGAAAACAAAAGAAAAAACAAAGAAAAAAAAGAGGACAAAGACATCAGAAAAAAAAAAAATCATGTATTGAGATTTACCCTGGGGTTTTTCAAGTTAAGGTTGATCATGACTGTTTAAAAATAGAAAAAGTTCAGTCAGTGAGGAGCAAGTTAAAATACCAACATGCTCACAGCAACTAAAAGATAGCACAGTAAAGAACAATATGGGTACAAAGAAAATTATGATTGATGAAATTAGAAAAGAAGATTATATTTTAAACAAAAAAAAAATGGGTACCTGAATGAAAAGGAAAATTTGACATACGTTATAGTCCACTTGTGACAGAGGTCTCAGGTCACTTAGAACTTTTTTAATATCATCTTAGGTCCTATAGTTTAGGTTTTCTGAATTTCTGCACTTAAAATGCATACTTCTTTTCACTGACTGTATAAGGAGACTAGAATCCCATCTGTGACACATAAACAAAGCATCTACAGATAGGTTGTGTGACTAGTGTCTGGAGGCAGCCTTTAGCTGGAAAGAAAAATCTAAGGGGGGTGGGGAATGTAATGCTTAAAAAATGCTGCTTTTCCAGAGTTAAATCTATTACATTTCTTCAAAGTACAATAATACCTTTGCAACTGCACATACAGTCATATAAAAGGACCAGGAAGGTTCAATAGAATAAATGAGAGCGATCTAGGTTGTATGTATAGACACAGGCAAGATGTCTAGCAAAAGGAAAAAAATAACCTTGGAAATTTCTCCTGTGATTAGCTGAAGAGTTGGACAGTGCCAAAAAAGACTTTAAGGAGACCTACCCCTAAGTTACTTTCACATTTCAGGGTAGTCATTCAAATATGACCATGGACTTCCATTAAAGATGCAAAGATTAAGCAGGGTAAGAAGCTGAGATACTACAGTATAAACATGGTTTATGTCAGGGAAAAAAAATTGCCATGCGGATTTGACCTGTGAAGGGCATTCCCATAGTATGACAGCACCTACAAGCATTTCCACATTAAGTTAGGATCCTCACTTCTGTCCTCTGAATTGCATTGATTCTGACTGTGAGAGAAGGCAGAGTGAATACCCTGCTATATGTCAGATCTGATTCACAGGGTAAGCAACGGGATGTGAAGAGGGCATATCAAAAGTCCACACAACTCCATAATCTCAGTCATCCCCCAAACATTTATTTATGTAAATAGACTTGGAAGCATGCCCTGAAGAACAGAAAGTAGTGTAGGGAAATTACTTCTCTTAAAATGAGACTGGGAGGTTCAGTGTCATTTGACAGATTGCAGGAAAAGAGCTTACTGTTTCAGATATTCATTAAAACAAAAGATAGCATTAATCTGACATTTACATGGGTCAAACCTTGGGATATATCCCTAGTATCAGTATTTCCAAAAGTGGGCAAAGAAAGAAACAAGCTGTCTTTGATCAGAACCTGTGACTAGGAAAGGTTTATATTCTCCTTTTCCTTCAACGCTGCTTTTAAAAGATAGTCTTGATGTTATGACCTAGGAAGATGTACCCCTATTAATGATCTAGACAAGAAAAAAAAATCTCAAATGACTTTAGCAATCCACAGGTTTTAAAACTTATTATCCTTAACTTCTCCACAGGTGACCAAACACACACACACACATCCCCCCCACCTCCAACCCCCTCCCATCCTCACTCTTGACAGCCATATTTAGAAGCAGATTAGACCACATATTTACAACTTAACTTTCTGAACTGTGGTTCAATCTAGGTTTTCATAGTAACTCTAACATATATAGCAAATCAACTACTAGATTTATTTTCTGCATCTCTGACTTTCAGGTAAAGATGAAAGGAAGCTAAATCATAATTCTGAAGGGTTTGATTGCTCCATGTTACAGTTCTTTACATAGTAATGCAGGTTACTATGTACAAGGACATTGTTACTCCAAAACTACATGTATGTATAACTAACTAACTAGAACTGCAGGTCATCCTAATGGATTATAAAAGTGAGGCCTAGAAAATAATTAATAATGAGCAATGACCTACAACTAGTGTTGGATTCCCTGTCTCTCTCTGGACTGGTATCAGCTGCCATTATAAATTGAGGAAAGAATTCCCCAAACAATTGCAAATAGCCACTAGAGATTCCATGTACCAGCTAAGATGTGTCTGTGGGCATGCTAACAAAAGCAATTTCTTAGCAAGCAATATGCTAAACCCCTGGGTCTGTTAATGAATCTGCTTTGTGTAAAATATTTAGGACTACTTGCTATCAAGATCCTTTTTTTTTTTTTAGGCACGTTGCTTTCTGAATTATCGTGTTTCCATAAAGATCTTTTGACTAAAATTCCTATTTCATTTGATTCATGAGATTCCTTCAGCTCAGTACACATTTAGCATTGGGACAGCTTTTTACAGAAATATTAGTTGCTATCTGCAGTTGAGAGTATTATTTTCAGCTTTATTTTGAAGCAGGGGTTGTTTGGGTTTTTTTTCCTTATTTTTACACTGCTTTATATATACATAATACTTAGTCTGTAGGGTCTCTCTGAGAGCCGGACTGCTAAGAAATTGTTTCCTGTTGTTTTCTGTGACTGCTAAGCTCCAGCTACTCCTCATTTACAGCCTCTCCCCTACAGAGGGCACCTTTGTCTTATTGGAATTGCTTCTGCAAAAGAGATAACCGGTGGTTATCAGAGACATAACTGAGCCTTAAAGGAAGATCAGACTTCTCACAGACACAAGGACCTTGTTTGCTTAGTCTTTTTAATTAACCAAGTTTTGTACTATAATTCAGCAGCAAGCAATAACAATGTTACATTCTGTATTATTGTAGTCTCTACCAAGAAGTGAGGAGATGAACTGGAGATTACTGGAATTTATTTGAGATGAATTAAAGAGCCTAAGTTTGAGGTTATTTTCTTTCCATCACTAGTTAAGGGTATTGTCATTAAAAAAATATTTCTGAGGTGCATACTAAAACCACTGTCCATGGGTTGTAAGGGGTAAGCTGTAGAAAGACAGCCAACCATTTCTAAAATAAATCTTTCTAACAGACCTCCAATTAGTAATTTCTATGTGAAAACTGTTCAAGTGGAAGAAAGGAAGATTTTATTCTCCTTTGTAGGATTAGACTATCAAAACTGACCCTAAAATTCTTATTTGGGAAAAGTACCAACTGACTGCAAGACTGAGCCAAAAAGTAATTTTCTTCCAGAATTTTTTTTTGTGTGCTATTACTTATGAATTGTCAAGTATATCATTCACAGTATCTGCTGGTTCTGAATAAAACTAGCAATACTTTTCAGTGTTGTTTTTCAGCTTAATCTGTAACATGGTCTTCCTTTACAGGCCATTTCACTAATGTGTTAAGGCAGATGCAAACAGCATTGATTTATAAATGGCAAAGTGGAAATTCTAAAGAATAATCTTTCTTCTGTCATTTTATATCTGTCTGGGTATTCAAAACAAGCTACAGCTGTAAAAAGAAGAGCAAGACATTGTGTTTATGTGACTCCCAAACAGGCCAGTACTATGTTAGTTCATATTAACTGAGAGAAAACACACTATGCATCAGTCCTTTTGCATAGTGCTTTTTTTTTTTTTTCCTGGTGTTCCTATCAATAAAAGGTACAAATCGCCTTATAAATTCAGCAGCAGGCAACCTGTTGCAAGAAGCCTCTAACTTCCTTGGTCTGGTTTCTGGAACCGATGTTGACTGTAAAGAATCTAACACAAAACCCAACAAGGAATGTGCCCAGCCTTCCTTAACATTTTTCTAGAAGTCTGTCATAGAAAATGCATTCATGTTTACATTTTCAGCTTCAAATACTCAGCACAAAAGCATGAGAGCACAAAAAATAAAAGCCCCTGAATCTCTAGTCTAGGCTGCTAGATTAATTAAGCAGGCCCTGTATTAGTGAGTAATACTCTAATGTCATTGGAAAATTGTTTTAGGGAGTATTTTAGCAAGCTCCTCCTGTATTATAATTTTACTTAGGTTTTGTTTTCTAATTATAGGCCAAGGCTGAATTCCTCAGTAATTAAGGAAAGTTTTTTTTCTTTTTTTTTAAGATTTCATTTCTACAAGTCAATAGGAATGTTGCCCACATAAAGATTGCAAGATTGAGAGTTTGCACCTATAAAAGTGCCCAGTGTGGAGATATGTTTCAATACAGTTACTGTTACACAGAACAGTTAAAGCTACATATGCACTAGTAAATTAAACAGTGCCAGCAATGTTCCCAGGTACTGGAATATGATGGTCTATACTGTAAAACTGCTCAAATGGCCCCAGCACACTTTGAGCATCCTAAAAACATATTCCTGGTGCAGTTTGAGGGAGAGGAAGACTGCATATCCCAGAGACCCTTCCTAGCTGGCAGGCTGCTGCCACTACCTCCTTTTGAACAGGAGAATAGTTTACAAATACGCCTATGTTCTAGTTGGCTTTATTGCATAGGAACATTCTCAGGTACATTTAATTTGCCAGTAGAAACATAGCCTCTGAATCTGTATTTATTGCAGCTATTACATGTCACTGTATTTAAAAGCATTCAGCTATGGCCCTTTCTTGTAAACTATGTGCTGAGTTCTAAGTTTTTATCAGTAGGAAACAAAACACTCAAGAAAACATTTTCTCAATTATATATACTGCTATATGCATTATTTTCCATGTAATTGTTTCAGCTTGATAGTAAAAAATAAAACTTAGAGCTGTTAAGAAAATGTTTGTTTTGAATATAGCTTTATGATTGTAGATAAAGCAGTTTAAAACAGAAAGTAAAAGCCAAGGAATGACATTTTAGAAGTATCTAAGCTACTTAGGATTCCCACTTTCAAAACAGGACAATTTTAACAGTGGAGAACAGAAGAACTCCATTACCAGCATGAGGTACCTCACAACATTGATAGCGAAGAGACTGTAAAGCTCAACAGCCCTTAGATTTTTTTCTCACCAAGGCAACACAAATATTCACCTGAAAAGTAAAAGAGTCTACTTGGATGTCTTCCTCCTGGTAGTAGTGTACCAGTCAGTTGGCCTAGATTTTCCAAGAATGAGCCAGGGAAACCTTCACCATTGCAGACCTCATATTTGACTGCACATGTTCACTACTACCGTGTGGTAATCCTGGCTTACTTCTCTTGTCCTGTGGGAATGTTAGAAGGTGGATGTGTGAAAACAGGTTTACCACCTTGAAAGTGACTTGCATAACTGGTTATTAGCTGTACTACAGAATGCAAATATCAACACAGAAGCAAAGAGCCTTATTTGAGCTTTATCTTCTTTGATGCCTCACTTTTGTCAATGTTGTGATCCCGGCCAAAGACTGTGTTTCGTGATGGATTCTCTCTTCAAAAAAAAATCTACCAGCAACACTGAGATCTGTGCTTCTATCTATATGCCCCGCAAAGGAAACCTACACACTTGGTGAATTGTGTCAACATGAGCTTATGCACTAAAGGATTTAGGCACCTACTCAGTCATGCAACATTTGGTAGTATGAATATGGCACCTGAATTTTTTTGTGGATCTTAGTTGTTCTGTTGTTCCTCATATGTGAAAACAGAATAATCCTCAACTGCCTGAGAGCAATTGTCAGGCTGAGGGGTGTAATTAAGCAAAAGTAGCATTAAAACTCTTTCTAACTAGCTAGATTAAAGCAACTAAGATGGTGATAGTTCACTTTTCTTGCTTTGAAATTTATATTTTAAATTTATACTCACATGTTCAGGAGAATAAACTTCATTAAAAACAATTTCCTAGTGTATACCTTTGACTCAGTATTTTGAATGGATGAAATTATATTACTGTAATTCACCTCCTTTTATATTTTTACAATTTTCTTAAATTCATTTCTTACCTAAATGCATTCACTGCTTTTCCCTTAATTTTGCTTTGCTTTTCAAAATATAAGAATCAAATGTGGTTTTCTTTCGTTTTTCTTATTAGTATATCTGTGACTCAGCTTCCTGGTTTCCAGTGTCAAATACCTACTTATAGATCTACAGAGCTGTGCCTAAAACTAAGAATTTATTGAGGATTTGCTGTCTTCGTAAGTCTATTTTTATTGGATAAATATTCCAAGAAGTTATTTTTTATAAGCACTCAAATACATAAGCTTAAAGTCCTGTATTTGTCCAATAAAATTCAAGTGCATGTAAATAACTGAGCATTGGAGAGTAAGAAGACACCAGTGAAGTTATAACATTTATAAACTCAAACAAATAGTCATAATGAAAGTTTTTTGCCATTATCCACAATAACCAGCAGTGGATATTTTAAAAGAATTTATTTTGGTCATACTACCCCTATTAAACCTATCATGAAGATACAGGACCTTTTTTATTTTTTATATTTAATACCTATGCCAAGTATTATCCTGTTTTAAAATAAATGTCTTTTGGGGAAATGTGAAAACAGAGAAAATCAGGATTTCCTGCAAGTTATTTTCAGATCCTTTGGTATTAAGTGCTTTCTGTATTTACGGGATTGTGTGACAAATTTCTGGCATAGAGAACCATTTGAGCATATATTTTGGTGCTTATTATTGATGAAGAAATGCACAGCAAAAATAAAGGAAAAAGAAAAAATGTGACTACCAAGTAGAGACCTGCCTTTCATCATCCACATGATGACTTTAGACATTGAACCCAAGGTATTTGAGAGCATAGAGTTTCCCTTCTCAGCTAAACAAGGTCTTACTATCTCAGGAAGTTTATACAGTGTGAACCAATGGTGTACTGAAAGCTTTAAAAAAGACAGAAGATGACAGGGTTAGTCCATTGACACCTACTTGTGACCAGGTGTATGTGATAGGATTCAAGACCGCCTCTTACAGCTTTGGGAATCATAATTGGGAATGATTTGGGAAATCATAATATGCTGGACACTAATGTAAGTGCTTGGATCTGACTGGGAACATTATCCAGTATGCCAATGCACAACAAAAAATAAGCAAGTACTCAAGACATTCACTATGAAAGTGTATCTTGAGCTTATCTACTTGTATCTTCTACCCAGAGAGGAGGACTCTGTGTCACTGTCTTTGCAAATTCCATCTCCAAAGCAAGAACAGAGAGTTTCCAAGAAAACCTCAATGCTGCCCATTAACAATCTCTGGGTGTATGTAAATAATAAAAACCAACCAACCAAAACCTGACAAAACTTCCCACCCATCCCTTCCCACCCCCCGAAAAAACCCCAAACACAAACCCCAAATACCTGAGAAAAGAAAGGGGCCTAGTGGTGATATCTCACAGATCTTCTGTAGCTTTGCATTTCAGAGGGGTGTCTAAAACTCAGAAATGTATCTAGCATTGTTCATGTTTCCCACCAACTCTTAACAGACAAGACAGCCACTCCAGTTCTTTTCACAATGACAGTGTTAAGATGCTGCATATGGAAAAACTAGCTCTCTTCACACACCTCCTCAAACACAGCAGGGTAGTGAGGTGGCAAGAAGGGAAGGAAAAGGAAAAGACAAGTTTTCCATTTCTGGCTTTTTCTAATGTTTCACTTAGACAATAAAGGAACAACAAACGCCCACTTCATTCAAAGATGGGCTTAAACCTTATTTTGTCCGTATCGCGTTCCCCAGCACGGCAGAGCGCTTCCTTCCCCCTGAAGGACGCTTCTCCCCGGGCCGGCCCGCGGGTTGCGGAGGGGAGAGGAGGGAAAACAGAAGGGTGGGGAGGGAAGCGGAGAGGCTCGGAAGGGAGCACTGGCCGCGCAGCCCGGACCCCCCCAAGCCCCCAGCAGCGGTCACTAGTGGGCGCTGCAATTTCTAATGAGTTTCTCTAAGCAGCGCTCTTCTACATCGCATACTCCCGGGAATGGTGTGTGTGTGTGTAGGAACTATTGCTTCCATATAAAGGACTACGCCTGTGTGTGCAGTCTACAGGCAGCTGTCAGTCATGCTTCTTTTCTTTTCTGGAGCTGCGCTGGGACAGGTCACTGGACAGGCAAGCACCAGGCAAGCAGGCAAATTAATGTTGGTTTCTTTGTTGGTTTATTTTCTTTTTTTTTTTTTTTAAGCCGGCCCTGGCAAAGCAGCACCCCCCTGAGCTCAGGGCTCAGAAGTAACGGTGTCGCTCCGATTATACTACGCCAAATACCCGCGAAGTCCCCAGGAAGCACAGCTGAAAATCTGTCGAAAGAGCTGTGCATGCCACGTTAAATTTCAGCTGCTTTTAATGTGGCTGGCAACGTAATTTTGTTTTGGCTAGGCTGGGTGTGGAGCACTTATCAAAAAAGATCTCCTCTACTTGCATGTTTCTGTATTGCTGTTTAACAATAAAGAGATCTCTCAAAGAAGGGATCTCTGTGGTACTATTGCAAGAGACATGCAAAAAATACCCAGGCAACCTCGGCACATTACCCGAGCCTACTTAGCAACTTTCAGACTTTGTTCCTCTGCTTTCCTAACTAAATACAGCAGACAGAAATGGGAGATAACGCTCTCATGAAAATGTAGACAACAGTTGCTCGCCCACTCTCCGTTTTGGCTAGTGGAAGACACACTGGTTTCCCTAAAGCAGCTTTTTTTCAGCTCTTTTTTTGTCCTTTCTTTCCCCGGGTAGCCTCCTGCCTGCAAAGCGCCAGTGCATTGTCCCCTGACAGCTGATGCTTATCGCGCCAGGGGAGGGGGGAGAGTATTGTGTTTCAGCTCGTGGCACTGGAAAACCTCGCAACTTTCTTTTGAAGTTAAATGGCTTCATTTGGTTTCCAGGTCTGAATAACTCTCCGAACTATAATGACCCAAAAGCCGACCCATTTACAACGCCCGTCCAACCAACTTGTTCCTCCCTCAGCCGGCGCTTTGGCCAAGAAGGTGGGGGAAGCTCCTCGACCAGCCTAACTTGCACCGTAATTAAATTGTATTTTATCCTACCGAGGCGTTAAAAATATCGAGCAAAACACAAGTTTCAGTAATTTGTTTGTATTCTTACCTGTAGGAGCTGGAAATTAACAGCCCCGCTTAGTTTACTGTTCAGCCTGGAGAGCGAGAGATTGCTTTGCAAACATTACAGTTATTATGTCTGCAGTTGGTACTCTTTGTATAAATTATTGATCAGCCATCTTATTTTTCTTTCTGCTTAATGGATATTATAGCATAGCCGTTTACACGCTATAGTTAAGGTTGTGTCAGCACTTCCATTTAAAACATCCCCCTCTTGCCGAGAGTTTATAACTCGCAATAAAATTCCGCTCTGGGTTGAAACTTTTCAAGCAAGAGCTCGGACTTTTAAAGGTCTTTCACCTCCCCGTCAAAGAACAACTAAAAAATGTTTGTCTGCCTTTTCTGTTGTTGTTGCTGAAATATGGGGCTAATCAAGGTTAACACCCCACCCACCAGTGTTTTCCATTCACTGAAGTGACTTGAGGAGGAAAAGGCTGCGTCTCGCAAGCTGTCAGCTCGTACAGAGGAAAACCCCAGTGTGCATTTTTAAAATATATTTATTATTATTAAAGGAAACAATTAGTGCTGGAGCAGCTGCCGAGCCGGCGCCCTCCGCCCCGATTCAGGGCCCCGGCGCCGGGGGATTGGCCAGCCTGGCGGGGACGGACGGACGGACGGATTGACTGAAGGACGGATGATGCCGCGGTCTCCCCGCGGCTCCAGCAGAGACCGGGCGCGTATTGGAAATCCAGGAACATTTAAACACCGGGCAAGCTCTCCAGCGGCTGTATTTCGATCAGCCTGGGCTTGGAGATAGAGCGGCTGAGCTAACCAATTCTATAAGGGGCGGGGGGGGGTGGGGGGAGGGGGGAGGACGGTAAAGAGCATCTCAAAATAGACCACCGCTTTAGCATAATTTAATGGCAGGGGCTTTACACTTCATAATTACTGCTCCGAGCGACTTTTTCTACCTGTTGGTAGGTGAATTAAGACGTTGGACTGAGGACCTCTAATGAGAGCCCGAATGTAACTCAAANAAAGAGCATCTCAAAATAGACCACCGCTTTAGCATAATTTAATGGCAGGGGCTTTACACTTCATAATTACTGCTCCGAGCGACTTTTTCTACCTGTTGGTAGGTGAATTAAGACGTTGGACTGAGGACCTCTAATGAGAGCCCGAATGTAACTCAAACAGGGCTCCCCGCCTATTCCAGTCCTCATTTAATTCACGCAGGGAAGTTGGTGATCGCTTCCTCATCGAACCGCAGCCTGCTCTCTTGGCCGTCCGTTTTTAGGTGGATATCAGCAGGCGGTGCCCAGCTCCTGCTCCATCCGTCCATGCCTCTATCTATTCATCCATCCATCCATCCATCCATCCATCCATCCATTTCGCCCCCTCCCCCCCCCAGCCAGCCCGAGCAGGGAACTCGATCCCCGGTCCACTTCACCGTTTGGCTCTGGAAGCTGCAACGTGATCGAGAAGCTCAAATCAGCATAAAGGTTATTTTAGTTACTGACTTTGAAACATATTTTCTAAAGTCAGAACAGTGACTTAAAGATAAAAATCCCCAAACCAAACCAAACAACCTCCCCCCCCCAACTAAACCACGTAAATAATCAAGTCACTTAATTGGCGTTTCTTATTTGCGATTTGCATATATGCGTTTTTGCAGGGTTGTGTGTTTGCATGTGTATATGTGTGTGTGTTTGATGCAGGGAGGAGGGAGGGAAAAGGTGAGAAGGTTCCCAAGCCGTCGGGTACTGCATCTCTCAGCACGGCACGTCTTTGGTCAGAGCATCGGTGAGCATCACCGTAGAGAACTCCCATTTCTTGCGCGGATGAAGGGGCAGGATTGAAGGCTTCGGGGGGGGGGGGGGGGGGGGGGGGGGAAGGG